>SNQJ01S0003408.1:59269-85887 GCA_010110895.2 Picea sitchensis | reverse complement strand
CAAGGTTGTTTTTAAGGGGGAGGACATGTTAGGGTCCTAACCCGCACATAGGTAGAACAATATATTTGGATGTAATAAAGGTCAATATTAATAAGGCCTTGCAATAAAATAGAATAAGTCGAATGTAAGAAGACCTAATAGAATCTTCCGCTTCTAGAAGGATCTTCCTCTAGATGCTTCTTTTGATAAACATATTTAGTATAAATAGGAGTCAAGGTTATGATAACCCTAGCTTGGATATTATTGTATTAGATCTCTTCTCGACTGGAGGTTGCCCCCTCGAAGAGGCCCTTGAACATTGCTCTCAGAATCAAAGTGCTATTTCTGTTGTTATTCTTATATCATTTCAGTGTTATTGTGGTGATTGTTCTAGTTATATTGTTGTTATTATGCCATTTCTCGTATTTTATTTCTGTTCTGCATACTTTTTATATCTGGTATATTACAGTTATGGTATATGAAAATTTTGACTGTGTATGGATTGGTGGTTAAGTGTTGGTCTCTGTGGCGTTGTATTTGAACCATGCGCATTGAAAAGTTGTGTGGGTGTCTTTTAATGTATATGGTATTCGTGATTTACTTATGGGAAAGAATACAGTTGGGGAACTCTCGGGCATGCCTTGCCTCTGGTTTCTTGTTTTGGGTTTCTTCCCTAAGCGTATCACTACTCCTTACATGTGGGTTATATGGACATTCAACCTATCATTTAAGTTTTTAGTCTTCGTGCCCATTGTGCCCACGTCCTCGTAACAACTCTGTGAATATAAATGTGAAGTTTTGTAGAAGTATTAAGCTTCTTGTGCTCCTTTTGGTTAAACCCTCAGTTTGGTCCGCTCGTCCCTCTCACCGCATTAATATTCACTAATATGTGTTGAACCATGTGTATTAGAAATTATTATGGAGGTGGCCAACCCATAATTTAATAAAGGCACTGTTCGTGCTCATTTTTTGATCATGGGTTTAGTTGATTATTTGTTGTGCAAAAATGGAAAGAATGTTAAGCCCACTCATTTGTGTGGTAATACAATTTGTCCTGTGGAGATATTGGGTTGATGACAACATTACAAAATCATTTTTAAAGGGACACGACCTACTGTGTGTTCGATTTTGTATGAAAGGAATACCTCTGTGGATGAATTATATATGCGGTGAATGAGTTTTGTGAACCAAAATGAAAGGGATTTTAGGAGCGTTGATTGAAGTTTCAATTTTGAATTATGTTATACAAAGGGATCCCTTTTGGGGCCACTTATTGGAACCCTATGGTGATTTAAAATGTATTGGTGATTATATCATGGACCACTGTCTGTCCTTTCCTCCACTGTTTGTTGTGTTGGATGTGATTATCACGATGTTGTTCACTCCTCAACTCTGTTATATGCAAATAGTATTATTATTATTAAATAATTCTTAGGAAATAAAAGATTAATTGGTTGTTGTGCATAGAAATTTCTAAGGCAAATGAGCAGCGTTGAAAAGAAACACTAGTTTTGGGTTGTTTTTGGGAAACAAGGTGTTGTTCAATTTTGAAATAGTAAGGGGTTTTTGAATTTCAATTGACATTGAAGGTGACATTGTTTGATATAATAGAAAAGTATCCATGGGAGTCCTTTCCATTATACCATTTCACGCAAAATACACTCCCCTCATTATCCCAATTGCATTTTTCACTCCTTGTTCTGTTATTACTCATTTTTAAGGAAAAGTCTATATGAAAATGAAAGAAATGAAGTGGCAGTAATTGATGGTTGGTATTCTGAGACATGTTTAGATATACAGTGGATTGTTTTTGTTGATTTCTTGAACAATATTCCTAAATATTTTTCCCTCCATGATATCACTTTACGCTAAATACAAGCCCTTCATACTCCCAATGACCCTATCAATTCCTTGTGCGTATGGAAATTAATAAATGGATTTTTTATGGATGGATTGCATGCCTCACGTAGTAAATAATAGAGCCAACTCTTGATTTATTTAAGTAGAGTTTCATGCATGGGTTATTAAGAACTTTTCATGACTGGATAAATATTGCTAAAGGCTGAGTTTTTTCAACAGGGGCAGTAATGGTTGAAATAATAGAGGCATAAGTAACTGTCAGGGAGGTTATAGAAGGCATCATTTTTCTATTTTCATGTTGATCCACAAGAGTTAAATCAACTATTTCAAGATGGGTTTTTCAATTTAGTTGTCCATGGTATATTGCATGCCTGACCTGATAGACCCCCATTTCAGCCTCAAAATTTTCCTGGCTTTCCCGTTCTTCCACATGTGTCGATGTAGCCCGAAGTCCCCGCTAATGACATATGGCAAGAAATTGTTCTCCAGTCTGTCTCTCACCACCGTGGTTGGCCCACTTTGTCATTACCTTTACCACCACTAGTTAATCCCAATGCTCAAATTGCTCATGTTGTTTCGCCAATACAATCCTCACATGCAAGCAAAAGATTAAAAACTGATATCCCACAGCCTATACAAGAAAAAGGAAAAGCAATGACCTCCCCCTCCAGTCCATCCACGGAGTCTGATAAATCCGTGTCTTCACGTCTCCACCTAAAAGACAACTGCTCCCACGTGATCAATGTAATACAACCCCAAGGGTCTAACCAACCAAGGGATACCCCAAAAAAGTCAAGAGGAGACAACAATGATAAGAGGAAATATGCCTCACACAACGACACATATGGATTTTAAATGTTTTTTTTTTATGATATTCATTGATGAATACAATGTTTAATGATGTTCAACATATTTTGGGCAACAAGCTTTATTTTGGATATTTTTTGTGGATAATATGGATATATTGTTTTCTTGGGATATGTCCTTAAATTTCGTTGATATTTAAATATTCAACTTAAATGATATCCATGGGAGCTACAAGGGGTTATATGATCCAAATGATAAGCCTTGTATTTTATATTTGATGATTGGAAAAGAGAATGATGGGAGTCACAAGGGGTCCCACCTATTTAGTAATTATTAACTAGACCCTTATTTATATATTATTATTAGTTATTTCTCCCTAAACTAATTAGTTAAGTTAATTTGACTTAACTAAAGAAACTAGTTGAACTACCTCAACTTATTGAGAAAGAACAAAGGTTCAAAGAGAGGAAGAGACACAGAGGAGAATAGAAGGAGAACTACAAGACTAAGGTTTTCTCTCTAGTAAGATATCTACAGTTTTCATTCATTTCTCAGTTTACTTGAAAGCCTAATCCTCTTGTTGACAACAGGGTCTTATTGAAGGCAACTGGCTTTAAAACTAAATCGTACCATTCAACAACTTGTTTTAAAGGTGTTTGATTTATCTTTGATGGTATGTGTATTCTTGTTGGTTTATGAATTAATTTTCATGGTTGATAAGGGATATCTTGTAGAGTCAAGTGGCAACATTTTGTGGCAAGCTGATCTAGATTATTAGTTTCAATTTTATTTCACTTTCAGGGTCTTTTTGTATGGTTCCCATCGGAGACTTCTAAATTTGACTTTGGTCCACACCCTCACAGGGGTTTGTAAAAGAGATAGAATTTTTATATCTCATAATGAAATAAAATCAGATTATTGTTCTATGTCATACATATGTTTTCATGACTTGGTTCTTCCTTTCGCGTTTGTCTCCATCTTTACTTTATTGAATAATCTCTATACAGTTATGTAGCCTTGTTTAAATTTTATTTTTATATTGTAACATATACAATTCATAAAATCAGCCTTGATCCTTTGTAATTAATACTTGTGGATTGAGTGAATGTTTTGAGGCTATAAACCCCAAGCAACATTCCCAATTATCTTGTCTTAGCCAAGCAGGATATGAAAATGATTGAGTAAGGTACTCCATACCTTTACCTCAACAGGCTGCTCCAAGCACATGACATGAGACAAAAGTAAGTTTGAATTCTTAATTGAAGAAAAAAAATGGTAATGTTACTTTTGAAAACAATGGTCTAACCATAATTAGAGGAAAAGGAACTGTTGTATTAGATGAGGATAAAAATGGAAAGACAAAAGCACATAATGTGTTGTATGTTGATGGTCTAAAACATAACTTGTTGAGTGTAATTCAAATGTGTGACCAAGGACACAATGGTCTTTTTCATTCAAGAGGTTGTAAAGTATTGGATGTGAATACATGGAAGACTATCATAAAGGAAACCATAATTTCAGGGAATGTGTATGTTCTAGAAGAAGGCAAAGAAAAATGTTGCATTGGTAAAACTGATGAGAGTTGGCTTTAGCACAAAAGATTAGGTCATCTTAGTTTTAATCAGCTTGTTAATCTAGGAAGAAAAGATTTTGTGAGAGATATGCATAAAATCTCCAAACCTGAGAATAATGTTTGCAAATCATGTCAGTTTGGAAAGTAGTCAAGAGTTCAATTCAAGGCAAGAAAAAACTCCTCCACTCAACCTCTTGAGTTGATTCATACTGATCTATGTGGCCCTACTAGTACACAATCACCTCGAGGTGAAAGATATTTCATTTTATTGATGATGACTATACCAAAATGACATGGGTTGGATTGTTAAAGCATAAATTTGAGGCTTTTGAAAAATTTAAAGTCTTCAAAGCACATGTAGAAAATGAAATGGATTTAAAAATAAAGTTCCTAAGATCATACAGAGGAGGATAATTTTCCTTTGATGAATTTAAAAGTTATTGTGAAAAGCATGGGATCAAACAACGATTTGTTATTGCCAGAACCCCTCAATATAATGGAGTAGTAGAGAGAATGAACATAACAATGCAAGAAATGACCAGAGACATGCGTGATGAATCAAAAGTACCTAGAACATTTTGGGGTGAAGTTGTTCAAACTGTTGTTAACATTCTCAATAAAACACACAAAAGGGTAAACTGTGATAAAACCCCCTATAAACTATGGCATGGTAGACTAGCATCAATAAAGCACTTCAAAATATTTGGCATCAAATGCTACATTAAAAGAAATGAAGACAACTTAGGTAAGTTTGACTCTAGAGCTTATGAAGGTATCCTGCTAGGATACTCCTCGAGAAGTAAAGGATGCAAGTGCTACAACAAAAGACTCCACAAGATAGTTGAAAGTATAAATGTAAAGGTAGATGAAGGACCATTTCATCCAATGAGACACCAACATCATGATGACTCTTATGAAGAACCAATTAGTAATGAGCCACAAGATGACATCATGAATGAGGATCGACAAACACGTGATTCAAAAGAAGAGGAGAGAATGGAAACATCACAGCCAAATACCCCATCAAGGTATGCTAAAAAACATCATCCAAAAAGTCAGATTCTTGGAAATAAAAAAATAGGTAATAAGGAAATAGGTGTACAAACTAGAAGAAAAATTATAATTACATCTGCCTCCGCAAATTTTTCATTGTTATCCATGAGTGAACCCCAAAACTTTGCGCAAGCAAGTTAGGATGACCATTGGGTCAAAGCCATGAATGAAGAACTAGACCAAATAGAGAAAAAAAAGACATGGGATCTTATCGAAAGACCAAATAACAAGAATGTAATTGGCACTAAATGGGTATATATAAACAAGTTAAATGAAGATGGACAGATAGTAAGAAACAAGGCCAGATTGGTATGCAAAGGGTATGCTCAAGTCGAAGGAGTGGACTTTGAAGAAACTTTTTCCAATTTTGCAAGAATTGAAGCTATCAAGATGTTTTTGGATTTTGCATGCTACAAAAAAATTTAAAGTGTACCAGATGGATGTCAAATCAACATTTTTGAATGGTGATCTTGAGGAAGAAGTTTATGTGTAGCAACCATAAGGTTTTCTGCTAACTGACAATTTTTTTTTTTTATGTCTGTCATTTAAAGAAATCCCTATATGAACTAAAACAAGATCCAAGAGCTTGGTATTATAGACTCGACATGTATCTGCACCAACAAGGTTTTAAAAAGGGAACAATTGATAACAACTTATACATCAAGGTTGAAGGCAATGACCTGTTAATTATTGTAGTATATGTTGATGGTATTATTTTTGGTAATAACATTGAATTAATGAGTAAGAAGTTTGTAGTTGCAATGCAACAAGAGTTTGAGATGCTCCAGAAATAGATCAAACCATGTACATGTCCATGATAGGCAATTTACTTTATCTCACAGCCTCAAGGCTTGACATCATGCAAGATGTTTGTTTGGTAGGAATGTTTCAGTCCAATCCCAAGGAAACTCATGTTCTTTCAGTTAAAAGAATATTTAGGTACTTGCAAGGCACTATTGATTATGGATTGTGGTATCCAAAAAAATACAGACCTCGTTCTCAGAGCTTATACAAATGTAGATTGGACAAGAAGCATTGATGATAGAAAAAACACTAGTGGGGGTGCATTCTTCCTTGGAAGTTATTTAGTATCTTGGCTTAGGAAGAAACAAACTTCCATTTCCCTTTCTACAACTGAAGTAAAGTATATAGATGCAACATCCTGTTGTACACAATTATTATGGAGAAAGACTAATTTCAAGGATATTCAAGTTCCTTGTGATCAACTCGTTTCCATCATGTGTGACAATACAAGTGCTATTAATCTCTCAAAAAATCTTGTTGAACACTCTAAAACTAAGCATATACCCATCAAGTATCACTTTCTCATAAAGTAGGTTCAGGATCAGGTGGTTAAACTAGAATATGTTCCTTCCAAAGAGCAGATCGCAAATATATTTACCAAGTCATTACCTAGTGACTCCTTTGAGTACCTAAGAGAGAAGTTGGGAGTCTTTACCACTCCTCATTAAGGCACATAACCATCGTGACAGGTTGGATGTTTCTGAAAAGACCTATTCAGCCTCAGGGGGGAGCAACGCAAGAAATTGAGTAGCAGGAAATACAACATTTAGATGGGGGGAGTCACTCTTAGGATGTGCACAATCACTGGGGTAGATCCATTTGCCATTAATGTCAAAGGGGGATAAAAATAGAGTTGCGACAAAGAGGAGAAACATACAACAAGGCTGCGATAAAGAGAAGAATACAACAAGGGGAAGTAAAGGCCTGAGGAACACACTAACAGGTGGAGAAACTCAACAATAGAGTTGCCATCAATGACAAAGGGGGAGCTTTTTGAGTATATGTTGTCATTGATGTCAACATGGCGCACATGAAAAGGAAGTGCATGAAAGGATGTATGGTGCAAAATTGGTGCACAGGCAAGGAAGTGTGCGAAAGGATTCATTCTACACAGGCAGAGGAAGTGCACGAAAGGATTGTTTCTACTGTAATTTCACATGAAATAGAACTCCTAGAATAAATCATGAAAGATTGAAAACAAAAGTGTGTAGAAAGATTGAAGGACGAAGGGATCAATGACGCAAAATAAATCACATAAGTGATTAAGTCTGCTGGGAGTGCGCATAGAATAGGAGGATGACCTACGACGCAGTTCAAAAATAAAAGTAGACTGTGACAAATTCCCTTGTCCGCTATTTCTGAATAAATCAATGGATGTTTGTGCTGTAACACAACAACTTATGTGCAAATATTGCAGGGTGCCTTGTGCGAAGAAACAAGTGACAGAGTGGAATGCGATGGGGTGAGTTTATCCACACAGTAGATGCTTTGTAAATCAGAATGTGAATTACTGCGATAAGGAATGATTTGGTAAAACAAGAGAGATTTGGTCCATTTGAGTTAGTCAAAATGTTCGGAACAAAATTTTGTCCACATATAAGTAAATGGACTTTGATTCGGTCAAAATATGTCCACAATGTAATTGTCATGCATCCACATACTTTATTTAGACATAAGTATCTCTGAAAGAAGTTTGTTCTGGTCAAATTTTGTCCACATTGTAACTATTATGCATCCACATATAGGAAGTCGAACTCAAGAAAAAAAACTATAAATAAGGATGTGCTTTGTTCGACTTTTGGGTGGATGAAAAGAGAAGAAGAAGGACTCATAACTATTCAACGAAACTATCAGATTGATTTTTTTGTAGAGAAAGGTCCAGTTCTGTAAGAACATTTTAAAACCGAATACAGGGGGGTAGGGTGGTGCTAGGGTGAATTGAAGCTCATAGAGGACTAGTGTCCTCATTATCTGCAACATGTTGGTGTCTGAGAGGATTGGTGTCCTCATCTATGATAGGTTAGTTCCTGAAAGGACTGGTGTTCTCATCTGCGACAGGTTGGTTCCTGAGAGGATTGGTGTCTTCATTTGTGACATGTGGGTGCATGTCAAACAATTGTAAATTGTAAGTCGATGCTTGCAGAAGAACATAAAGGAAGATATTTTTTGGTTTTCTCTCGCATTGGGTTTCCATGTAAAATTAATGGTGTAATGTGTTTTCTATGTTTTGTTTTGCTTTTTGCATATACTGTTGATTAAGTAAGCTCTTCTAAACAACTCTAATATGTTGCAAAGGAAATAAAATTAAGAAATCCTATACAATATTGATTCACCCCCCCTCTCAGTATTGTTGTAAATTATAACATGAACATATTGATCTGTACATTCTCTATGACCCAAATCATATTTGCTCACTAAACTAAATCACATTTACACAATTAAAATATAATTTTTGAGGATTAAAACTAGGGATGTTACACCCAAACTTGAAGATTTGAGTTCTTTGTCTTCACTTGATACAGATAGTTGATCATCTCTATGCCTAGCAACTTGAACCACTAGGAGATCCCATTGGAGGGTAGCTACTAAGCCATTTTCTATTCTAAGGTTTACAAGTTCATGGAGGTTACTAGATTGTATTTGGACTTTAGGATTTCATCCTCCTATAATCAGCTTTGGACTATTGGTGGGTCTTTGGTTCTTCCAACTTTTCTTACCCATTCTTGGAATTCCTCTATGAGGTATGGTGCACCATCCATAGTTTCTTTGCAAGTGATCAACATAGCCTCATTGAATTCATATTGGGTTGCTAGGGATATGATATGGGATATGGTGGTTGCGACATCCCTTGCCTTCTTAGCTAGGGTGTCTTGTATCTACTATCCTAGCTCCTTGGGAACATGTTGTGCCTACAACAACTCACATTAATTTTTCCTTTTGTGGGAAAATTAACTTTTCAAATTTCTAGATTGATTATGATTGGAAAGAGTAGTTCTATGGATCTTGGTAGTCTTATGGTATTAACCGAGGATGGAAACTATTTTTCTCTTCACTTTGCCTCGATTTTGATTTAATTTTCAATATTGATTGATTGCCAAAAATCAGGTCGATTGTTTTGAGTTTTATTGATCCTTTCAATTTTTGTTTGTCTCGGACTTAGCCTTTGAGTTACTTTGCATTAGACTTCCTTTTATTAGGTTTCTTGCATGTATTGACTATTTTCCATGTAGCAGAACCAATGAACCCTATCGGTATCACACTATCGGGTTGTGTGCATTGGAATATTGCATTCACATTATTTTATAATTTTCTCATCGTTGATGTCTGAGGTCGCTTTGGACTGATTGCATTAGATCCACAAATTTTAGTTGTATCACAGTGGATATTTTCCCTGACATAGATCACCCGACGATCTTTATCGGACTTTTCTTTTCAAACATGCATAATGATATAAAGAACATCACTTTAGGATGTTTCCTGATATATCCCCTTAGGAAATTTTGATCGGGTTTCCCTTTTAACGGTCCCATTTTATAATTCAATCAACTTGTTTCAATATTCATTCATCGCATCGAAATTAACATATCAGGCTTTCAAGCTTAATGTTCATAATTATTGCACCCAATTATAATTGTTCTTATGTCATTATGAGCCTTTGTACGGAGCCTGTTATGAGTTGTTAAATTTAAACACTAATTGTAGGGTAGGGGGTTAGTGAATTCATTTTACTTTATAAAATCAATTCACACAATTTTCATTCGTATATTTTGATTTGTTGTCTAAGTTAAGAGAAAAATCATATTTCCAAACCATCTCCTGAACTATCAAAGACGCACTTGTCTAATTTTCCCATAATACAGGTAGAGTGATTTTTAAAGTTCTAATCTTATGTTATTCCTTGTGCTTGGGAATACTAGTAAAAGTTTGCTTCTTTTACGAAATCCTTAACACACTTTGAATTTTGCAGGACCTAAGAAGCTAAGATGTTGAGAACTCAAGTTCAAAAGGGGCAAGTTGTTGTTGAGGATGCTTTTCCCCAGGGAAATGATTCTAATGCCATATTATTATCAAACACAAATCATTTCAATGGAACCAAAGGATGCCCTAATTGGAATGAAATGTACAAAATGTTCGTCAATGAAGATTTACCCAAGGATGATGAAGACCTTGTTGTTTATCAAAACATCAAGAAGAGTGAGCTATATGCCATTGCCAATAGACCTGATATTATGCCCTATAATGATGCACTGTGATGGATTTTCTCACATTTAGAGCTAAGTACAACTTCCATAGTGGATGAGGCAGGAATTTCTATACAATCAGATGATATTCATAGAATGTACAAGCTGTGATGACTTGAAGTACTTTTGAACAAACCATTTTTGGATGCATTCAAATATGAAAACCCCAGTTTGGTAGAGTTGGTTAGAGAATGGTGGAGAGATCATAAAGCCTTCACAAAAAAGTCTAACCGATTGTACCAACTCCAGTATTTCAAGGAACCATATTAGCTCTTGGCAACCATGATTTGTAGACTATACGGTGAAAAGGATTGCATTCACTTCAAACTTGAGTGGGTACCATTAGCACACCAAGTAGTAGAATTTGGTCAAACATTCAATTGGGCACAAATTTTATCTGCAAACCTTATCAAAGTTGTCAAATAAACACTAGGAAACAAGAAACCATGTTTTTATATGTCTGCATTTTTAATTGATATCGTTTGTTTGTCAAATCCTTTTCCTTTGATAGGTTGGAATTGGAACCCCAATATGCCTCATGTTCATGTGTATTGTTTAGAGTCATTGGAATCTAATTTTAAGAAGTATTTTTATGATATATGTGACAACTTTATGGCTCCCTTATTGTTTCTTAAACTTGTGGATCTTACAAAGGAGCTTGATGATCCGAATTTATTGATGGACACCATGATTTTATCAAAAGAATCCTTAATGGGACAACTTGATGCATTAAAATTTGCTTAGGCAAATGAATTTACTGAAACAATATACTTTTCCGAAGAAGAAGTTGAAAAATGGTTAATTTGGTATATCAATAGGAATGATGAAGTTGATGACACGTTGCATCAATTAGAGATGAATCTAAGAGAATTTGAAATTAAATTATTTGAAATTAAAACTAAGCATGAAATAATTGTAACACCTTCAGGGGAGGATATCGAGGAGTGGTTGAATGAGGAATTAATCAAAATTACCGAACCGAAAAATCAAGAAGCAATTGCAACGGTTATGCCACCTCAACCACAACATGTACCTATAAAAGAAATAACTAAAAGCAAGTAAATGTTACGAGAAATTTCCATCATAGTGAGTCAAACAACAACTTTGTTCCCTCCTTTTTGTGTCTATTTCTTCCACAATAATTTGTCACATTTCCTTCTATTTCTCAATATTATGTGAAAACCAGGTTGACCCTTGATTGATTTCCTATTATCTTCCAAGTCTTTTCATTTTATGGTCTGTGGGAGCTCAATCCCAGTCCTCTTTGAAGGGCGAATACAAATATTTTCTTTAGAGACATTTATTTTGTGTTTAAAGACTTATATTATTTTTTGAGACTCCAAGAGAACTAATTGGGATATTACATTATTGTATTCTCAAAGACTTTGATTCAAAGCATGCATTTTCAAATGTTTTATCCTTCATAATATTTTTGGTGCTTAATGGAATGCTCATTTAGAGTTCTCTTATATATATGTGGTCCATCTTTCTTATCTCTTTACTGTGGATATTGTTTACTGTCTTGATGAATGTTGTGATGGAAATGCCAATTTCTTATTTATCATACTCATTTGGTTTATCTACTTTGTAAAATATTATATATATGGTTCTCTTTTAAATATACCTGGTCCCAATCTCAAGTACTATTTTGAATGTGAATGCTAGTTTTTCAAAAGTATGGTCCTTCTCAGACTTTGTTTATTTTTGTTTATAATTTTATAAGAAAAAGAGGAATACCACCTCTCTAAAAATGTAGGGGAATTCATATCCTCATGAGGTTGACCTTAAGACCATAAAATAGTCTTTTAGATCAACAAGCAACAAGTGTTACTACAATAGGAGTTGCAACACATAAAATACTAGAGTTACAACAAAGTGTTAAATAAATGAATTGTTGGAAATAAATGAACATAGATAAGAGATGCTACAACTACAAATTAGTTAATCAAAATACAGGGTTATGCAACACCAACATGGAGTGGCGGAAACAAGAGTTGCAACAAAGTGTTAAATAGAGGATTTGTTGGAAATAAATGAAAACATATAAAATATGTTACAACTACTTCTATAAAATACAAAAGATAAAAATGATACCTAGCTAAGGAGGGGGCCCTACTTCCTTAGACGAGGTATTGGTTTATGAACGCAGTAGGGCGCTTAAATGCTCAACACCCCGTCACTTGGACATGAACAAAATGAAACTTATATTGAAGGAAAATGCGCAGATCAATACAATTTTTTTACTAACCTTCTTCTGCCTCCTCTTTGTCCTCGACTCAAAGAGAGAAAGGGTATTTATACATAATAATTTATTCCTAAATTAATCTATGAAATCAATGGAAAACCACAAGAATCGGGTTGTTCCATCTAGTTGCATCGTTTCCTCCAAAAGATACAAAAAATTTGGGTCGTATGGCAAGTGGTAGCTGAGTCATTCATTCCTTTCTGGATGCCCAATTGCTTTTGTCATTTCCTTCGTGAGGGAGTTGGTTGTTTGACTACCTGGTCAATCCTCGAATGATATTTGTGTGGTTGACTGGTGCATTATTACAATAGGCATGGAGTTACAACACTTGTCTCAGAGTTACAACAAAGGTCCTGTAGTGAGAGTTGCAACAATGGTGAGGCAAGAGTTGCAACACGGTGAGAGTCACAACAATAGAGAGTTTCAAAAATGGTCTATAGTGAGTCAGAGAAAGATTCGCAACACAATGAGAGTCACAAAAATGGTGAGAGTTTCAACAACGAAGAGTTGCAACAAAGGCAAGAGTCGCAACAACAACAGAGAGTTGCAACAATGGTGTCAGCAACCCAGAGTTGCAACAACTCATACTCAGGAGTTGTAGCTCTTGCGTTGGGAAGGTACATATGCAACCTTGTTCTTGTAAACCACTATTAGCACAGAAAAGTGATAATATCCTAGAAATGCATAACAATAATTATTGAAATGGCACGGTGAGAGAATAATTATACCTTGACAAAAAATACATCATTGTGAATGGAAAGGGTACTAGGATGGAATGGAAATGGGAAAAAAGGGTGTATAAAAAGTATTGAATGGGTGCTATAAAGATGTCAGTTTGAGCACCCGTCATATCTCCCCATCTGAGTTCATTGCATGTCCCCATGTAACCAAATAGTTATTTTGAGTTTGAGAGACTCCCATAAGGAGTACCAACTTCTTCCTTATCTTGGTAGCCTTCTAGAATTGTAGCCAGACCTTCTCCTAAAGTTTTTCCTGCTAGTTCTTGTGTAACAATAGGGTTCATCTCTTATGCTACCATTGTTTCTTTATCATGTGCCTCCCTTGTTGGTTTTGGTGTACAAGAAAAGTGACTTTCCCTTGCTCCTTTTTGTGTGACAACTAGGGAATTTTCCTTTGTTGATTCAACATGGTGACTTTCCTCTGCTGGTTCTTGTGTGATTGCAATGGAATTTTCCTTTGTTGGTTTAGTAGGGTGACTTTCCTTTGTTTTTTCTTGTGTGACAACATGGTGAGTTTCCTCTATTGGTTCTTTTTTGACAGTAAGTTGGATCTCCTCTATTTGTTCGGAAACAATGGATGATGTTGCCTGGTCAAGGTAGTTGAACCTATCCAAATGCCTATGTTTTATGAGTTTATCTCCTAAAAACTTGAGATAGGTTTGAAGCTTCCTATTCTTCTTCTCAAGCATCCTATTCTTCCTCAAAAGTGATGTATATAAATGCACAAGAAAAGGGGTACTTACTTTTTTATATTTTTTTTATCTTGGCCAACTTTGGTGTAATATATAACCAGGTATGCAACTATAATAATAATATATATAAAATATGAATAATTGATAAAAATGAGATGATTACAATTTGAGAATGAGGGCTTGTTTATATACCCACGCAGGGGTGCCCTTTCACCAATAGACATGTCCTTTGGGAACATGTCCTTTATGAACATAAAATACATATAAAAAGATATTCATAACATAATAATTAATTAGTAAATAGTAATTATTAAGTTATGAATATCTATTCATATGTATTTTATGTTCATAACACCCGGGGTAGCAGTGGCCTCATTTTATTTTGGAGTTGCAAATTCTTCATCATATGTGTATACCTCCAGAATTGTAGCAAGGCCATCTCATATGGTTTGCCTTGCTAGTTCTTGTGTAATATCAAGGTTCCCTATCCCCATCTCCTCATCAGTTCTAGACCCGACAAAGTTCTGAATATCCCCCATCATATTAGCAGTGTAACATTCCCCTATTGGTTCTGGTGTGACAACATGGTCCTTCTCTTGTGCTGCAAATGTTCCTTCATCACGTTCCTCCACTTATTATGTAACAACAAGGGTTTTCCTTTTTCGAGTTGCCACACTGTATCTTTCCCTCTTCTTCCTTTGGGTCAATGCATATGTTACCCTTTTCTTTGTCCTCCTCAATATTTTGGTTATAGGTTTGCTCCCTGTTACCTCTATGCCACTCTCATGGCTTCCTTCATCTCACCGAGGAGTTACAACAAAACCCTCAGGGGTTTCTTCTTTAGCAGTTTTAGTTCTCAGAGTTGCAACAATCTCGACCTCTAGAGTTGCAGTAGGTACAACGTCCAGAGATGAAATAACCACGAACTCTAGAGTTGCAACAATTAAAGCCTAGGTAGTTGTAGTGTCGTTGTCTCATGGTGGAGCTGCAACAACTGCGGCTATACTAGGTGGTGTTACAACTTTTATTGGTGTTCTTGCCACATCATACCATGTCATGGTTGCCTTATGTAGTGTGTGTTCAACCAAAAGTTTTATGAGCCCGTGATGTGAGAGGGATTTCCTAGGGAAAAATCTTGTGTGTGTGTGTGGGGCCATTATTTGCAGTATCCTCTAGAGGAAAAATGACATGTTAACCATCCTACCATGTCGCAGGTGGTCAAGTAGGCGAATATGTTGTAGATATACAACCCTGTAGTGGCCTTCACAAGTGATGTACCACTACACCACCATAGAAACATCCTATAATGGACTTGATAATGAGGTTTTGTCAAATCTCAACCCTTTCTTGACCAAGGCTTCTCCCGACTCGAGGATCTACTCCAAGGTCTCAAGCTTCAGCCTCCATAAAAAATACCAACGCTCCCTTATGTGAGGAAGCCCGGTCACCTCATATATCGCCTCCTCTCTCACCTGCACCACTGATCCTGCCACTTCGGTCCTAATTTGTCTAAAATTGATGGAAAATTCGAGTGTCGGAATGTCGTCATACGCTTGTAGCCTATTTACGTATTCTGTCCAACCTCGAGAAAACTACAACTGCAATGCAAAATGAATGGTCCGAAGGGTGGATATTTCAAAAATATGGAAGGGAATGACGGTGTGACGGGGTAATTATTTCACGAGTTGGGTGATTATGAATGTGTGATAGGGAAATGAGCGATGCAATCAATTCGTGAAATGTTAATTAATGCCTATTCATTACACAAGTTTGGGAGATGTACCTTTTGACTTTCCATGTGTGGTCTGTTGGAATACTGAGAGGGGGGGGGGTGAATCAGTATGAGAACAATTAATACTTTCAATCACAATACAAAACCTCCAATAATGTTCAATAGTTTATCATGAGCATTCGATATATCATCAACACCATAATTCAATGCACAAACATCACATAAACACAGTACACCATAATTTTACATGGAATCCCAATGCGGGAGAAAACCGTAGAATGTTTTTCTTATTTATCAATGAGTACATTCATTGGAAGCACCAACTTCCTATTTTTACAACTACAACTGGAAGAAGGCTCCAACCCCCTATTTATAGGATGCAACCTGAAGGAAGCTCCAACTCCCCAATTTACCAATTCCAATCGGAAGGAAGATACAACCCCCTTTCCTTGCCCCGTCTAACCACCTTGAAATACAAATGTAGACCAATCTATCACTACCTTTGTCGGTGTAACTGATAACCTGTTGTTGTTGACGTTTCTGATACTTCTGTTGCTGCTATTGATTTCAATATCTCATCAAGACTGCAACCACACATACCTCATACCAAAATCCACAAGAGAGTTCTAAAATGATTATGAATCACTAAGACATATATGTTCCTGATTTCTTTAGAATACACACGCTGACACACACAGGAAGACATACCTTCCATCTGTAGTTGACCTGTATTTTAGATCTATGATCTTCAACATTTTTTCCTCACATGTCTGTGACCCATACACTTCCTGCTCATAGATGTCTGTGCTTTTCCCCACTATAGCTCATGGATGTCTGCGCTTTTCCTCCTGAAACTCATAGATTTACTCAGAGAGCCTGGATATTTAACTTTTTCTCTGTACGCGTGGCTCCTGCAAACTTCTTCCTTCACTGGACTTCACTGACTCTAACTGATTAGTTTTAGATCTGCTAATTAGTATTCACATAATTGGTTTTCCAATTGACTCTTCTCTATGTTTTAATAAGGATCTCCTGATGACATGCAACTAACATGCAAATTGTTAACTTTTGTTTCCAGTTACTTTAACATGCAACTTATTAACTTCTATTTACAGTTACTTTAAAATGCAACTGAAATGCAACTTGTTAACTTCTGTTTATAGCTACTTTACCTTGACATAAACTTGTTAAATTCATGTTCAAGGGATGACATCAATGATTAACAATCTTTCAACAATTAAATGACAACCAATCTTTCAACATGGTCGTGATGGCGCATACCTTCGTTGCACTGGTGTATTGGATCCACAGAACAACGAGGATCCTCATTGGAATTAAGAGTTGCAACAACATTGCTCTCAATTTTCAATAGTGTCTGGAGTTGCAGTATTGTTCAGAGTTGCAACGATGTGCAGAGTTGCAACAACGTACAGAGTTGCAACAATTTGCAAAGTTGCAGTAGTAGTGCTCGGAGTTGCAACAATGTTCCAGAGTTGCAACAACAATGCTCCAGAGTAGCAACAATGTTCAAAGTTGCAACAATGTGTTGGTCAGAACTGTGGATTGATATGGTGTCTCAACTAGAATTATCTTTACCCAAATCGGTTGTTGGTACTTTAACAGTGGAGTTGCAACATCAATATTCAGAGTTGCAAGAAAAGTAGTTCAAAGTTGCAACACCGAGGCTGAAAAATGGAGTTGCAACATTCTTCTCCCTTGCATATCCTAAAAAAGACATAATTAATAATAAAAATATATATAATTAGAAGGATCCTAACATAACCATCATGAAACCATGAAGTGCCCCTTTTTCTTAAGCATGTCATGCGCCAACATGGGCTAATTTTCACAAAACATACCCCTAAGGGTTTTCATAGATGGTTTTTTTAAGCAAAAATGAATCATTTAGTAGGGGTTCCCCCTTTTTAACAATATCTAGATCATTGTCGGGCCATCCACTAGTGATCCTCTTCAAAAATGATTCCTTGGATAGGGGTTTATGATATAATAGAAGTCTGTGTCCATTTTTCCATAAGAGGATTTCAGTTTTCATCAATGGTATGAAGTTTTATGGCTCCATTATCATATATAGTATCAATCTGATAAGGCTTGAGGCATCAAGTGTGAAACTTCCTTTGAAATCCTTAAACTTGGAGTCAAATAACAATGCCCAGTCTCCAGCTTTAAATTTTTTCTTTTTGATGAACTTGTCACGCCACTGAGATCTTTGATGTTGTATTACTTTTGTGTGGTGCAAGGTGTCCTGGCAAAGTTTGTCCAGTTCATTGATCCAGATGAGTCTTTGTTTTTGAGCTTTAGATAAGTCCATTCCAAGTTGTATAGTTGTTCTAAGTGTCTGGATATCTATTTCAGTCGGCAATAATATTCTCTTTCCATACACTAATTCGTATGGGGTGCAACCAATAGTAGTCCTCCACGTTGTTCAGTAGGCCCATAGAGCTTTAGGGAGTCTGTCAGCCAATCCTTGAGGTGTAGTCTGAAAGTCTTGGTGATGATGGCCTTAAGAATTTTGTTTGTCCCTTCTACCTGTCTATTGGCCAGCCGATGTTATGGTGTAGTAACCATGTGTTTGATATTGTATATGTCCATCAAGTATTTATTGAGCCTTGAAGTGAATTGAGTCTCTTCGCTAGTAACTATTTCCCAAGGTATCCCAAATATGGTAAGGATTTCTTCATGAAGAAACCTCGCTATTGTTTGTTCTATAACAATTGAGAATGCCTTGGATTCCATCCAGTTTGTGGCATAATATGTGCATATTGGGATGTAGGAGTTGCAGTGGGAAGGAGGATTGATTGGTCCCACAAAATCCAGTGCCCATTTATCAAAGGGTTCTAATACCAATTGTGGTCGCAATGGCATATCGTGTGATTCCACTAGTCTTCCCATGCGATGGAAACCATCACACCTTTTTACATATTCCTAGGCATCCTTGAATATAGTGGGCCAATAGTGCCCTTGATGAAGTACCTTGTACCCATTCCTTTTGTCTGCAAAGTGGCCTCCACATGGACCATCATGGAAAGATTTCAAGATCTCTCCTTCTCACATGTATCTCCCGATGATGAGATCTGATCCTGTGTAAAAGAGACAATCATTGATCCATGATAATCTCCAACTTTGTTTGATGATCTTCTGCCACTCCTTTAGAGATAAATGATGTGGAATTATACTTGGAACCAAGTAATTAGCAATATCTACGAACCAAGGGGGATTAGTAGAAACTACAAACATGTGCTCATCATGGAAATAATCTTCTACAAGTGGCACATTCTCGTTAGATATGAGTCTCAAAAGAAAATCATCCAATACATTATCCTTCCCTAGTTTATTCAAGATGGTTATATCATATTTCTATAATAACAATAACCACCTAGTTACCCTGCTATTAGTAATATGTTTGTTCATTAAGTATTTTATGGTAGCATGGTCAATTTGTAATACTATTGGATATCCTATAATGTAACGTTAGAACTTATGAATTAGATATATTACTACAAGAAACTCTTTCTTTGTTATCGTATAATTCAATTCTATGGGCAAGAGGTTTTTGCTGACGTAATAGATTGTGTATGGATCATTCTTGTCTAGTTTCCCCAAAACAACTCCAATGGCGGTGTCTGATGCATCCATAGATATATGAAATGGGAGGGACCAAATGGGCCCTCTTAAAATAGGAGCCTCAAACTCCTTGGATTTTTGTCTTTCAAATGCATGCTGACAACTTTCTGTCCACAAAAACTCAGAATTTTTGTTAAGCAAAGCAAATAATGGATGAGCAATTTGTGAAAAAATTTCAATAAAGTGACGGTAGTAATCGACATGTCCTAAGAAACTTTGTACCTCTTTTTGCAAACGTGGAGTTGGCAAGTTTACTATTACCTTGATTTTTGTTTCGGATCCACTTGGATGCCTTTAGATGAGATATGGTGCCCCAATACAATGCCATCAATCAACATCATTGCACATTTCACATTACTGAGGGAAACATTAGATTCCTTACACCTTTTAACGTTTTCTCTAGATTTGTTAATGCCTCATCAAATTCACCACCATATGTCATAAAGTCATCCATACAAATTTCCACAATCATGAATTAAATAAAAAAATATACGAATTACAACTCTTTGAAAGGTGGCAGGAGCATTACATAACCCAAATTGTAGAACATGATAGGATAATGTCCCCCATGGACAGGTAAATGTTGTCTTGTCTTGATCCTCATGCGCAATTTGGATCTAGTTGTACTTGTCGAATCCATCAAGGAAAGAAAATTATATCTTTCCTGCTAACGTATCCAAGACTTGATCGATGAATGGAGGTGGGAAATGGTCCTTGTGTGTTGCTTTGTTGAGTTCCTAATAGTCCACACAAATCCTCCATTTACCATTCTTATTTGGTATAATGATGAGAGGGAAGAGCCATTGGCTGTTAGAAATTGGATGGATAAAGTTGGTTGCAAGCAATTTTTGCAGGTCTTCCTTTACTATATCTCTCAGTGTTGGATTCATTCGATGCTAGGGCTGGAGGATGGGTCTAGATCCTTCCTTAATGTATATATGGTGTGTGCACAAGTGAGGATTGATTTCCTTCATGTCATAGTAATACTAGGTGAAGGCATTGTTGTGATTTTGTAACACTTTCACTAGACACTCTCTTTATTGTTTAGTCAACCCCCAATTGATGTTCAAAGTCCTTCTAGAGGTAATATATATAGTTTCCTTGGTGGACCCTTGGTCTTCTTCAGTTGAGGACTCATGTTCTAAAGATGAAGTAATTGTTGATGCAAGAGAAGCCTGTGTTTATGGATGCATAACACGGTCAAGAACATGTGAGTTGACGGAGGGATAAGAAGAGGCTATGAAATCATTGATTTTATTGTGCTCGATCTTTTCTCATATGGCTAGGTACTTATCTACATAGAGGACTTGAAGAGCTTCTCCTTCTTCATCCCTATCTTCTTTGTCAACCCAAAGTGGTGTTTTAATCAAAGCAATATGAGCTTGCTTAGTTAGCTTGAATAAGTTGTAAGTGATACCACTAAGAGTTATGGATTGCAAGTTGTTATCAAACAAAGAAACTAATCCCCATGTTCTTCCTTTCTTTCTATCTTTCTATCTGCGTATACAACCAACCCTTACTATAAACCAATAGTGGGCACAATATTCTTTCTTCCCCTCTTCTTATTCAAACACAAAAGGAAAAATTGATAAATTGCGTTCCAACACCCTACTTAAATACCTGAGCCATGTTGCCTCCATCAAGCCCGTTATTTAGAGAACCTAGGTTGGGAATACCTAGGGAGTGGGGAATCCCGGATGATGGCACTGATATCTCTAATGACCGCCCATTTTCCTAATTGATTGGAAGAGACTTTCCTTTATGTGTCTTTGTTGGCGTAATGACATATATAATATTCCATTAGGAGCTCCTTCGATATGGAGAAGGTAAGGAGACTCTGAATAGTAGAATATGCGGGGAAGGGGGCTTATTTTATGGGGGAAATAACCCAACTTTATGGATCTGTTGTAGGAGGATTTTCTTAATCTCAATTTCCTATCCAGTAGTTGAAACCACTCGGAAAGCCCTTACAGTAAGGAAGGAAGAGAGGAGAAGGAAAGCCATAATGAAATCTATGTTGGGTTTGGCGGGAGGATATAGGATTAATTTTTTTGTCAAGGTTCCGTGGGAAATGGTCATGTTTCCAAACCTACAACTAATGTAAGCATCAATAATGGCTAGCCATGGCCTTCCCAGGATTAAAGGATACCCACCCAAAGAGGTTTTGGGTTGTAGGATCATAAATTTAGTGGGATAATTCCCACAAATATATGGAGATCACTACATCTTCCAGGATTCCCTCTAATTTGATGGTTGACCTGTCAAAAAGTTGGAGTATAATTGGGGTTTCCCTAAGACCGATGAGTCTTAAGGCTTCCATGGTCTCACTCATCATGAAAATACTGGTAGCACCAAGATAAATTAATGTGTTGGTAATGAGTGTATTATTAATCTACACATTAACTACCAGGGTTACAGTATTTGGCTGTGAGAACTCCCCCCATCATTAAGTCTGACAACTTACCCATAACATGGACAATTTGGGGATCCTTCCTTTTCTACCAGGTTTCCTTAAATAAAGTTCTTGTATTTCTTTCGAATTTATAGGCACATATTTGATGGCTTGGAACATCGGTATTTTAACACACATGTTCTTGAGTTTCCCCGAGAAGTAAAATTCGGGCTAAGTAGCATGTTTCTCTTGGTTTAATATTTTTGGATAGGGTGGGTTTTGGAGTTTAGGGTGGGCATGATCAACTTTCAAAGTTTCGTGAAATTTTTCCTATTCTGGTTATTCATTCCAGAAATCCTCGTTCAAATATTCAATATGAACATGAGGTTGGTATTTGGTTAGTGTCTTCCCAGATCAAAGATGGATATCATGACAGTCTAGGGAAGAGATGGAATAGGTAGGGTAGGTGGCAAGTCTGACAGCTTGTGTTAGTTGGGTTGGCATCTCGTTATTAGGCTTAGGAATAGGTTGTGTAGGTAATTATGGTCGAGGAGGGGATGATCTAGATACCGGCATCTATGGAGGGGAAGATTTTGCATGGGTGGTTGTGTTATGGCATGTTGAGGGGCTCCTAAAGTGGGATTTCTCGACCCATGTCGCCAGAATTATCTTGGAGGAGGATGAGCCACCCATGGTTGTGCTGGAAAACACCATGGCTGAGAAGTATATTGCGTGGAAGGATTATTTAAATATGAATTAAAATGCTAATATTAGTCTTGAACCATACCTTGAGGTTTGGGTTTCCATGGTTGTTTCTGGGAAACAAAGCATAGTTTCTCTGGTTCCTCAGCTTTCTGGTAGAAAACTTTCAATCCTAGTAGGGATGGATAGTTGTTGTTGGCATGTTCTTCACTGCATATTCTGAAAACGTCAATTTGGTCCAATGGACATTCTCTTTGCAGGTGTTTCTTTCTACACTACGGGCAAAAGATATCCAAAGCTATCTATGCTTCTTCCTTCTTCTTCTTCATTTTCAATGTGTCCAAATGGGAGCTTAAGGAACTAAGTATATTAGTCTTGAAATCCTCTAACATATTCACAATTTTTTTCTCATGTAACTCCACTTCCAGTGATCTTTCTAGTCCTTGTCAATACACTCTTGGTCCTATGCATTTTTTTGAAGTACATATGGAATATTTGTGACAAAGTTCCAAGATGACATCATAATATTGATAGGAAATATCTCCTCCACCCAGAAGGTTGATAAGTTCAATGCAGTCATCTTGGATTCCTCTCAAGAATAAGACATGTCGTGTCTTAAGAGCCAAATCTCCCTACCTTTCCCTCTGCAAATTATAGTTGAATCTTTCAACATAATCCTCAAGGCTCTTATATTCCCGTTGTGTCATTCTAAAGACTTCCTCTCTCCTTTCGTTGTCCTTACAATAATCTTGGTACTTCTCTAGGAATTGTTTCACCATCTAGTCCCATATGCAGATGTTATCCCTACCAAGGCCGATGAACCAACGTAGTGTAGCATTATTGAGTGTGGCAGGAAAAAGTTTCAATTTATGGGCATCCGACACGTAATTATAACTTTTTCAAAGCAGATCAAATTCAAAGAGGAAGGTGTTGGGGTCTTCTTTCGATAGACCATGAAAATTTGGGAGGGATAAATGAGAGATATTCTTCATCTTGGTCTTTTCATTTGATCCTCTAATTGGAAATACAAAGGCAGAGGTTTCTTCCTTGACAATTTCGTGTGTCATCTTTCTCCAAGGGTTGTCTTCTGCTTCTGAGGGTGATTTTAGAAATATGAACTCCCTGGAGTGGTATTTTTCACTGATCAGATCTTATGAAGATGGAATTTTTGTTTGCATAGAAACTTGTACAGTCTCATATTCTTGAGTGGAGGTCTCAGGTCTCTTTTTGGAAAGGAAAGTCGTTTTAGGTGACAAATAGTTCGACTGATTGTGCTCCTTTACCCCTTGAGAGTGGCCTGCACTGTTAGCTTTACGGGGGGTTTTGGATGAACTAATGAATCTACCTTGTTGATCCCTAACTTTGTGTATAGAAAATATTATAAAGGAATTCTACAATCTGTAGAAAATAAATCGTATCTCTCAATCTACTGCAATGAAAAGCTAAACAAAAACAAACCAACAACCATACTTTTGACAAATCACTGACAGTGACGCCAAAATTGATGGACTTTTCAATCACTTCCTAATTAATTTAGTAAGCAATTGAAGAGTTGCACATTTAACTATTGATCCAATATCGTATTGAACTTATGAACTATCGTGCACCGTATATGCAAGTATGATGTTTTAATTGTCAATGAGTTGTAGTGATTCTAAATGAATGTCACAAGGAAAGATGTAAAGATGCTTTATCAAGTCACCAAATTAAACCACACCACTTATTGCAATAAAATCCACACTTGCAGGAATGGAAACACACTTTTGCAGGAAAGTAAATGTCACACTTGTAGGAAGGTAAATCACACAGGTATCAAAGGTGACTTGTTCAAGTATTAAAATGATCTTGATTATTGTGACGAAAGTGTGATGGCGCATGTACTGAAATATAAAAAACCTCAAACTATAGAAATCAAACCACATTGTGTTTATAAACAAATGAAATAAACTATCTCGAACTGCAAATCACTTAATTGTTAACGAGAAAGCTAAATGTTGTAATGTTGGTGCAGAGTTGCAACATCAGGAGTTGCAACACATAAAATATTAGAGTTACAACAAAATGTTAAATAGAGGAATTGTTGGAAATAAATGAAAATAGATAAGAGATGCTACAACTTCACATTAGTTAATTAGAATACATGGTCTTAAAACGTCAACATGGAGTGGTGACAACATGATTTGCACAATGGAAAAATACTAGAGTTGCAACAAAGTGTTAAATAGAGGAATTGTTGGAAATAAATGAAAATATATAAAATATGCTACAACTACTTCTCTAAAATACAGAAGATACAAATAATACCAAGCTAAGGAGGGGGCCCCACCTCCTTAGACAAGGTATTGGTTTATGAATGTAGTAGGGTGTTTAAATTCTCAACACACCATCACTTGGACATGAACACAATGAATCTTATATTGAAGGGAAATTTGCAGATCAATACAATTCTATTTACTAACTTTCTTCTGCCTCCTCTCCTTCCTCGACTCAGAGAGGGCAAGGGTATTTATACACAATAATCTCTTCCTAAATTAATCTAGGAAATCGATGAATAACCATGAGAATCATGATGTTCCATATCATTACATCATTTCCTCCAAAAGTGATCCAGATGGATGTCGGTGGCCTCCCACCTATTCCAACTGGCTCATTTTGGCAGTTTTCCAGTTTGGCAGTTTTTTCCCTAGTTTTCGGGTTCCTGACTTGCGGGGCCATTTTGAAGCCCTAAAAAACGTGAAGATCTTGGATATATAGAAAAAAAATGTGTATTCCTTGGATAGACCTTTCCAACGGGCTATCCTGTGCCTAAAATGAAGATCGTAAGCAAAAGTTACGACCACGAGAAGTTGATGTACTAACTTACCCAAACGGGGCCCACATGACTTTTGGTGCTTCATCTCTTAGGGTTAGGTTTTTTGGATGTCTAGGGTTTTTGACATTCTTATTTATTGTAAAAAGCCCTTCAGAGCCTCATTGTAATGATCTTCTTGCAAATGAGCGCGACAGTCGCATCTCTTCTCAAAGATAAGCCACGACCATTCTAGCAAGCTTGTTTCCACTACATTTTACAATTTCAACTTATTTCCTTATTGAATAGTGATGCAAGAGCATCACTTTCAAAGTCAAATATGCAAGCGTGGAGACAGGGATACGACATCTCAACATGACAAAAATTTCAAATGAACATTTAATTCAGAAACAAACGAGTTGTTGAGATATTTTGGAAACAACATTTTAAATATGCGGTGTTTGTAAAGTCATATAGGACTGTAAGGAGTTGCAGATATAGAGTGTCGACTCTTATATGGTAATAACTGATAGTTATTGTAATAGGACAAGGTAGGTAACCACTCAGACCTGATAGGATAGATTGCAGACATGACGAAGAGAGCTCATGGAGCCAGTCCTTAGATAGTTTGTTGTTGTATTGTAATAGATATAGAGATAGGGAGTATGGGAGTGAGTAGGAAGGATATAGAAAAATAATAGAGTAGAAGAAAGATGCAGGGAAGAACTGCAATATTATGTAATTGGTTTCATGAATGAATAGAACATACAAAATTGTCCAAATCCTTCAGACTGTGTTCATTTTGATGTGTGATTGAATGAAGGTTACATTCTGTGTGCGTGATTTAGTTCATTTCGTTCATGTATGATTGTTAAGAGTTGATCGTATGAGTTTGTGACGAAACTGGATAAGTTTCAATTGTTTCTCTTCTGAAACTCGTATGCAAGGTGTGCATATTGTATGCAAGGAGTGTGTCGACAGAGTCTCGGATTGATTCAGAGGATTTTAGAGAGAACAAAGGGAAATTAGATAATCCGGATTATTTTCGGCACGAAATGAGAGCGGAGATATAATAAAGAAATGCACAGAGATATTGCAGATATTCAATAATATAATAGAAATGTATAAGAGATGCAACCATAAACATATATATACAGTAATACACGATTTCTATTAATCAGAGAAATGTACAGAGACTGTAAAAATACAGAGTGAAAGACTCGCTAGAATGGCGACAACTTATCTCTGAGAAGAGATGTGATGGCTACTCGCATTCGCAAGAAGATGATTACAATGAGGCTCTGAAGGCCCTTTTACAATAAACAGGAATTCCAAAAGTCCTAGACATCCAAAAACCTAACCCTAGGA
>SNQJ01S0003408.1:17135-47616 GCA_010110895.2 Picea sitchensis | reverse complement strand
CATTCCAGAGGACAGTTTAAAGATGCTGGGCTAAACAAGAATCTGCAAAGGTTAAGACACATTCTAAAAGACTTTACCTCCTTCAAGTGCTACCATATTCTCAGAGACTCAAACAAAGAAGCAGACAAACTAGCCAACGAAGGTTGCCTTTTGCCCCAAGGAGAACTCAGCGTAAACAGTGGGGATCCAGTTAAGAAATGTATTCCTTGAAAAGGACAACAGCTCGTAAAAGAATGCATAAAGCAGAAGACGCCTGAGAAAGATGATAATCAAAATCAAAAGGACAACAGATGGTTGTGCAAAGGAGGGCTGGAACATATGCTGAAACACAGCGCTAGAACAGATGCTGAAACAGAGTGCTGGAACAGATGCTGAAACACAGTGTTGGAACACAGATGTTGAAACACAGATGCTGAAACACAGATACTGAAATACCGCTGGAACAGATGTTGAAACACAGTGCTGGAACAGATGCTGAAACACAGTGCTGGAACACAGATGCTGAAACACAGTGCTGGAACAGATGCTGAAACACAGTGCTGGAACATATGCTGAAATAGTGTTGGAACATATGCTGAAACACCGCTGTAACAAATGTTGAAATAGTGCCGAGACATATGCTGAGACAGTGCTGAGTCTTATGCTGAAACAGTGACTGGAGTTTTGGCACTTAAATTTAATCCAGTTCTCTTAGAAGTCGTTCAGTTCACTAGTCTATAACTATAGAAGTAGAAAAGATCAGGAAGTCAGAGCCGAAGAAATTCGAAGCCATTTTGTAATCAGATCTGTGGTTAGTCCACCCCATTAATATAATCTATAACCGTTTTTGTTAAAAAAATAAAAAATAAAATAAAAAATAAAAAAAATGTAAAGATTGTAAGTCGGACAATTATGGATCAGGTGTAGAACCATTTTTTTTTTTGTATAGGAGTAGAAGGTTGTATACAGATCTTAGAATATACATCAATAGTTCCAGGAAAGGGCTAATATGGACTGGTACATGTATATTCATCTCTTATGTTCGTATAAAATTTTTATTTCTATAGGAAAAGAATTATTAAAAATAATAATTAAAACAATCCAATTGAAAAAAAATTAATAAACTAAATTCTAAATTACAAAATAATTATTAAAAAAATAATTAAAACAATCCAATTAAAAAACCAAACTGATAATAAAAAAATAAAAAAAAATAAAAAAAAAAAAAATTAAAAAACCTCTAATGGGGATGGGTGGCGGGGTTGGGGAGTGGCAATACCCGACATCACCCCCACCCCATTCATGTTGGATTGCAATTAGATTGTTTTAATTGTTTGTTTTAATAATTATTTTGTAATTTGTGTATTTTTTAATTGTTTTTTTTTTATTATTATTATTGTTTTGCTTTTAAATTTTTTAAGTTTTTATTTGTATTGTTTGATGTTTTGTGTTTTAATGTTTTCAAAATAGTTTTAATTTTTTTATTTTATTTTGCTCTCTTATATTTGTTTTTTTTTCAAAATTATTAATTTTTTTTTTTACTTTTCTTTAAAAAAAAAATCTTTGAATTTGCTTCAAGGGTTGTGTTGTGTTTTATGTGTGTGTTTTTTTTATTTTTATTTTATTTGGATAAATTTTAGGGTATTTTTGCAATTTTTAAAAAAGTTTTTTGTTATGTATTTTTTTTAAGGGTATCTTTTTTCATTTAAAAAAATATTTTTTTTTTTATTTTTTATTTTTTTTTAATTGTGTTATATAATTTTTTTAAAAGAGTTAACTTCTTCTTGTTGTTTTTCAATTTTTTTTAAGTTTTTTGCTATGTAATTTTGTTTTCTTTTAAAAAGGTGTTAAGTTGTTTTAAGGGTACCATTTTCATTTTTTTTTTAATATTTATGCTTTCCTTTTTTGAAATTTTATTTATTTTAGATTGTGTTATATAATTTATTTTTTTAAGGTATTAATTTCTTCTTCTTGTTTTTTTCTTTAAATTGTTATGTAATTTAATAAAAACAATGTGTTAAATTTTTAAGGGTATTTTTTTCAATTTTTTTTTTTAATATTTATGCTTTCCTTTTCTTTTGAAAATTATTTTTTTAGATTGTCTTATATAATTTTTTTAAAGGTGTTAATTTTTTTTATTTTTTATTTTTATAATTTATTATGTAATTTTAAAAAAAGGTGTTAAATTTTTTTTAAGAGTTCTTTTTTCAGTTTTTATAAAAATATTTATGCTTTCCTATTATTTTTGTAATTTTATTTTTTTAGATTGTGTAATATAATTTTTTTTAAAAGGTGTTAATTTCTTTTTCTTCTTTCACTTATTTATGGAGGGGTTTTTCTCGATTTATCTATTTTAACGTAAATCAAAAAATAATAATAATAATAATTAATAAATATTTTTGTACTTTTTGATTTAGAAGTCGATTTTAACTTCTTTTTTTTTGTGATGGTACAAATGGAGAAGAGAACGATTTTAACTAAGTCATAATTTTGATTCCAAAAATAAAATTGGTGCTACTTGAAACATCACTTTTCGATTCGAGGGTCAATTTTCCACGACAGTATCGGTAGTCGGTGCTGCGATTTTGAATAAATCACAATTTTAACCACCCAAAAAAAGGGGCATTTTTGGTAGCACCACTTTTTGAAACGGAGGTAAAAAAATCACTAAATATGACCTCTAAAAGAATGAGAACTTTGGAGAGTTCTCGTCGAGTTTGTAACTTTATTTCTAATGGTGGAGGGGGATGGCCCACATGGCAAGGCAATGAATGGAAAGGCAAAGCAAGGAAAGGCAAGGCAAGGAATGGAAAGGCAAAGCAAGGAAAGGCAAGGCAAGGCATGGAAATACATTGCACGGTAAGACATGGCAAGGTACAAATCAAGGCAAGACAAGGCAAGGCAAGGAAAGGGAAGACATGACAAGGAAAGTCATTTCAAGGCAAGGTATGGAAAGATAAGACAAGGCAAGGCAAGGTAAGGTAAGGCATGACAAGACATGGTAAGGCAAGGCATGACAAGGCGAGACATGGCAAGGAAATGCATGGTAAGACACAACAGGGAATGGAAAGGAAATACATGGCAAAGCAAGACATGGCAAGGAAAGGCAAGGCAAGTCAAGGAAATAAATGGACGGGCAAGACAAGGCAAGTAAAGGAAAGACATGGCAAGGCAAGGCAAGGCATGGAAAGGTAAGACCAGGAAAGTCAAGGAAAGGCAAGGCAAGGCAAGTTAAGTCAAGGAAAGGAAAGGCAAGACATGGCGATGCAATGCAAGGCAAGGCAAGGAAACACAAGACAAGGTCAATTATATGTCTCAAGACTCAATGTAGTGTGGTTTTGAAACATGACACGATTAAGAGGAAAATGACAAAAAGAAAAAGATATCATTTTCTTGTATCATTTATAATAAAGTTGTTTGGATGTACTCTTCAACATTATTATGACCATATTAAGATGAAAATTTGTCCATATAGGTTTCCATTAGTACGTTATGGTTGAAATGGTTTTTTTGGCATTAACATTTACTCTAGTAATGATTCTAAATCCATCCCAAAAAATCAATGCAAGAGTGTTATAAAATTAACACTAAGAACGATGCAAAATTTAGACCTAAGACATGACATAAAATTATCTATATTAATATCCACTAATTTACTCCATCTCGATCGTGGTAATTTTTTGGATCCATGCTTCTCTTATAATTGTAGAAACCTTAACGAATCTTAATAATTCTTAAAATCCCTACTATAAATGTTTCATGTAATGTTGGTAAAAATATTCAAACTTGTATGGATTTTACACTGTTTTTTTTAAATTGTTAAATAAAATAATGTTGTCCTATAGAAATTTCGTCGAAACACTTTTGGAGAAAATGGAAATTGGTGAATAGTGTTTTTTCTTTAATACATTAAGTGGAAAAATAGCCAAATGACAAAATTTAGCCCTTAAAATTTTCTTTGAAATCTTCACAAGTTCATCAAGTTCTCCCATAACCCTTGTAGCAAGTCTCATTTATATTTATGTTTCATTTGTATCATATGATTTTAATATTTTTGGCATGTGCATATACCTAAGTTTGATATCTTTGACCTTGAATTTTACAAGATATTGATTTGAGTGGTTTGAGTGATATAATAAGGGAGCAAGAAGGATTGATAATATCAATGGTTTGTATGCAATAGATTCCACATGACTGTAACTAGCAATAAAAGAGCCAGATGTTTACCCAAATTGAGTTAAGGACCATACATTCATCAACATCAAATAAACAAACATTGCAATTCATAAAAAACGTGCCATGAAATGTATTTGTGTGTGTGTATTCAACATCATCTCAACTATACATTTTTACAAAATGGCACATTGTTCCCAATATACAAAACGATGACAAGTGCCCTAACATGGAAAAGTGTCATATGGTGGCCTAGGTAGAAAATGGCACTCATTGGTCACTCAATGACCACTGCCACCCTCACAATTATTAGGAGCATCCTAGAAATTGATCTTTCTTCTCTAACTTGAAGAAGCACCTCGAGTGGTTTTATGTATGGGCGTGGTTTGTCGCTCCAAAGACTGGACAAAGAAACAACATTATTATATATTTTTTCCATGATGAATTAACATACTTACAAAATGATACTTTGTAATTTAGCCTAAGATAAATCACCGTAGATAATACTAACAATTGCGAGGGTGTTACCCTCCTTCATGACCCTAATCTCCCAGCGATGCCATCCTGCGTCAAATACATGGATTAAATCATTAAATTTAAACAAAAATGTATAAAATCAAATTCCATTCATGATACATAAAAAATGATCATCAACAAATTATCTCACTATGAATAACTTGGAAAATGGTGGAGAGTCGCTGGCAGGTGGAACTCTTAGCTACACAACCTGATCCAAGGCAACATCTATTGTGGCAACCTCAATGGATGGCATAGATGGAAAAGGTGGTGGGGGTGGGTGGCATAATCTAATGTGGATGGATGGAATGGAAAAGGTGGTGGTGGTGGGTGGCCTATGGGTGCAACCACTGTGGATGGATGGGATATAAAAGATGGTGGGGGTGAGGAACGATAAACCCGCACGAGTTGTATGAAGGATGGTAAAAACCTTGGTCTAGAAGGAGGTATCCCAAGAGATGGGCAAGGTGGCCAAGGACTAGACTAGCTCTGTAGCTAGAGAAAAATGATGGGTGGAATGTACGTATTCGTAGTGAATGAAACAATGGTGGTATAGATGACCCAACAATGGATGAAGCAACTTGCATACATATTTGTAATATTTTTATTAGTACCAAAAAGTAAAATTCAACCAAAAAAATATGATAAATTTCTCCAATATTTAACTCAACACAAGATACATGTGAAGGTGGTGACTTGTCCATCTCAGGTAGACATGGCTCGTCATCGTATGGTACCACAACCTATGGAAACACAATAACTATTTGAGGATGCCAAAAAATAAACAAATCACTATGTTGAACTTATCAAATGTGACACATATATGTGTATGTGGTACACCAAATGAGCATGCTACCTCTACTATTGCATCAGTGGTGGAAATTGGCATTGATGCATCTACTAGCATAGAGGGTATGTTATAGGGGCGTAGAAACTGCAAAACATCATATAATAAGATATGGGAATAAATACACAGTAAATTGTGTGTGTGTAATCATGAAGAACATAGAGATGGTTAATATACTAACCTCCTCCATGAAACTCTGATGTCCACTAGCCTCCATCGGCCCATAACAAGTTTACCCACAACTAGAGCATCTATGAGGCTCACATGAACAACTATTATGTCCATGTGCCCTCTCCCGATTGCACTTTGCTATAGGGGTTGAAGGTCCAACCCCTATGCCAACATCACTAGTAGGCACCTCTTGCCGAGATAGTGCTACAAAACTCCCATGTTGCACCAGGCTCTAAGTCAATGATGATATAGGTAATTTTTCATGTTGGATGCCTTCTGTGATGGGAGGATGTTAATCAAGGGGGTTATGCCTTCGCTAAGGAGGATGAGAACCTAGCATAAGGTCGTGCCTAACATGCTCTCTATCTGGTGTGGATCCAAGACCCACCCCTTGGAATTCACCAATGTCAAATTAGTTGGTATGGTGACTCAAAATAAACTTTTTCCATAATTTCCTGAGGAAATATAGAGGCACCTCCATGTTATTACAGGGATTTTTGTCAAACACCATGAACCATCTATCCATCCAATTATCCTTAAATTGTTGGTGGATGCACTAATCCATACAAGTACGTCTCTTGTTGATTGATGGTTGTAGTCCACTTCTAGTATCAATAAATAGTGACATCAAATTTTGTTTTGTAATGTTTAATTCCTCTGAATTGGTTTTTATAGATGTCATTCTTATAATAGTCAAACATCATAGCCTTGTATTCAGAAATACTAATTAATTTCCCTTAGGCACTTGCAATGGATGATATAATGGTGTCCAATGAAGTGGCCAATGGCAATTAGCTAGGCTCTCTTGTACTCCTTAAGTCATGGACAATTGATCTCAAAGACATCAACCTTTCATCAATTTTTGTGTATATGTTTGTTGGTTCTGGGTTGGGGTTTTTTGTGCCTTCATGTGGTTTTGTTGGGTTTTGGTTGTGTTTAGGTTCCATCTTAATTATTTTTCTCCAATTTAATAAGGGAGTTGTTGACCCAAAAATGTGTTAAGTCTTCGACAAATCTTCTCTTGTATTTTTCCCACACTTAGAAATGTTTTTCATTTTTTCGCGGGTTCACGAGTCAATTCCATCCTTGTAAAAAGTTTTTCGTCCTCCAAAATGCACCATTGTATTCTACCATATCCATTTTACACCAACACTTAGATGATTTTGGGTCTCTTGCGGTTTCATCACATGTTCTCATTCAAATCTAAAGTTCCATCGTTACCAAAATGCACCACCATGTTTCACAACCTTCATTTCACACCATACTTAGAACATTTTCTAATGTTTCACCACAAGTCTATTGCTCACTCGCTCGACTTATTTTATTATCACCATGACACAAAACACTCGTCCGTCTATTTCATGATACTTAGTCAAGTTTTCAATACTTCATTGTGGGTTCGTTGCTCATGTTATAATTCTTCAAAACCATTTTCTCTCCTCCGTTCGACCGATCCAAGTATTATACTTAGTCATTTCTTGAAGTTTTTCACCGCTAGTTCGTGGTTCCACAGGCTTGTGTTGATGCTTCTCTATACATTTGATCCTTCGTTGCTTGTGTGGTTAGCACTCAACACACCCTTAAAATCTTCCAATTTTTGGGTACCACTTTTCTTTTTGTCGTTTGCATTTGTTTCCATTGATTGTACATAAGTTCCATCTTTACTATTTTTTTCGAGATTATTCATTATTTGTATGTTTTGAATTACATCTATAAATCTAGAAAACCTTAAAAAAAATCACTACTAAAGGTAAAGTTCCCCAATACTCGACGGGTGTTGCTCTGAAACACCGATGTCGATCATTGTCGGATGTCGGTCAATTCAATATATGTGTCAACAGTGTGGCACGGTCTTGAGAATGCTGGCGTCGATCAACATTAGGCATCGACCATTTAGGATACCAATTGTGCGAGGGCCCTCCTTGCTCGTGAAAGTATCGATGTTGATCAACATCGAGCGTCGGCGAGGTCAGTTGACAAAACACCCATTGTTAAGTCCAAGAGGTAGTCACCGATGTCGATTAACATCGACAATCAACGCCCAATGTTGAACACATGAGAATGCATTGACAATGAGGTTAGCGTCGAATGTCGATAGATACCGGCATCGACCGATCAAGAAGGAAATGAAACATATCCTTTATTATACTCCCTCCAACCTGTCGAGGCTCGATCAATACTCATCAATAAGGAATCTGAACTGTCCAATGGGCTTTGTCGAAGAACTCTGAATTTATCGGGACCATCCATCTTTAGATCTTCGTTTTGCACAAATCCCTATGTGTCTTGTCTGTCAATAGCTACCACGTCGATATTCTAATCCAACCAAATGTTTGAAATCTTTATCTTGTCATCTCTATATGATCGACCAATTTAGACACAAACTGGTCCCAAAATCCTCAAATAGATCAAGTGCCCGATTCCTGATATCAAATGTGCACCAATTGACGATTTTTTGAAATCCCTGATGAATCATTCCAACATCTCTTCGCACTGTTGATTTACACATAACTTTTACTCCGAGAACCTGCACAAACGATAGGTGTAATTAATGAAAAACTCTAGTCGATTCCATGTATTAAAACGTGATGATTTCAGATGTAAAGGATAATTGTTACTTATTCGAACGTATTTGAATTATTTCATAACTTGCACATAACTACTTTGTTTTTTCTTAAAAAATCACAATTGATCCAACGTCATTTACAAACTGAGTTGTGATGTGTTTATCGCGAGGCTCCAGAATGGTAGGTATTCGACTCGGAAAAATCATTACGCACATGTATTTATCCTAATTGTCTCTGAGTTTCCTGAGATTTAGATAATACTAAGTTAAACTGTTGCATTTTGCAGGAAATATGTCTCCTTGACGACCAGTGACTCGTTGGTCACCAAAGACCCCGAAAGGAGGAAGTGAGCAAATCAGAGAGGCATCCAACTCGGCTGCTAAGAAGTTGGATTTTTTCCCCAAAGCAGAGTCGGTGATCAGAATATCGCAAAAGAAGCCAACAAACCCACCTTCTCTCTTAAAATATAAAAATAATAATACAACATCCAAGGTAATGTTGCCTTCCTAGCTGGATTTATACAACAAAATCCAGCATGAATTTTTCCCATAGTTTACACCTCATAGTGACCCAGAGGTGAGGGAATTAGATGACCAGGTCTTCCAGAACATCAGGAGGTCTTCGTCGTATATGGTAGCAGCCAAGAAACCCATCTTTCCATGTGTTGAACTCTTGGAGCGGATCATTCATCATGTTGATGCAGAGAAATGCATGTTGAATAAAAAAGATGGAGAATGTATAGGTGTATTCTTGCTGACAGAGGTAAGTGTGTATTATAAACTCAAGGATGTTGAAGTCAAGTTAAACAAGGATTTTCTTGTGGCGTTCTATGAACGCCATAATACCAATCAATTGTTAGCATCCTGGTGGAGGGAGGATAAGAAATTTGTGAATGGGGTTTCAAGGTGGTACAAAATAACGAACCTTCGAGAACCCTACATTTTCTTGATGGCCTTGATCTGTTGTTTATACGGATAAAAGGATTGCTCCAGGTTCTCCAAAGCCTGGATGCCATTGGCTCATACAATCACTACATCTGGAAGCACTTTTAACTAGGGAGATATTATTTAGAAATAGTTGAGCACCAGGATAGAGGAAGCGCATAACCCAAAACCTGGAGAAATTCATGTATTCTCTTTGGCATCTTATCTCCTTGATACAATATGAGTTAGAAATGTTTTTCCTGGTCTGAGCCTAAGCTGGAATATTTCCAAAGTGCCTGTACATGTTTACTTTAACATCCTTTGGGAGAACAGTTACAAAAGAGAAATCGGTATAATCTACGATAGTTTCATAGCTCAAGTATATTTTTTAATTTTTAAACAAGATTGCCCAAGACTCTCCAAAGCAGCTAGGAAAGTAGTATCCAAGATTGGGCATTGGTACTTAGAGGAAAGAAGAACATATATCATAATTTTTGGAGCCATCAGAGCACCATACTTATTACCAATCCATGTTCTCGACAAACTGGTGTTAGGAGAAATTTGCTACCAAACCATATTGCAGGGGTTAAAGAGAATTTGTATTCCCTATGGGTTTTATGTGGGATGTCATTTCATGAAGGATACTACACATGCCAGACAAGAAGCTCATATTCAGATAGAGTACATGTTCTCCAATGGGAGATACAGGAAGCATGACCCTAGGGCGTTGGTAGTTGAGCATGCTAGTCAGGTGGCGTCTCATTGGCCGTACCCACATGAAGATTTTGATGACGAAATTTTCACAAAGAATGTCGCAAACTGGGATGAAGTTTTGCAAAGGAAAGAAAAACCATACTTGGTCAGGTTCATGGCCCTATATGGGAATGAACAATTAGACTTCCTATAGCATACAATAGGGGCAGTAGCAGTGGCGCAAGCTCAACAAGAGGGTATAGAATAGACAATGGACAAATCAGAGGCACAAAATCTCTTAGAGGAAGCTGAAAGGATGATGCAATTGCAAAGGGAAAATGTCATAGCGACGGAAGTTGCATCTGTGTTAATAAATCCAGTCACCATTGGAAGAGAAGAGGAGCATTCAACCCCCGAGAACACCTCAATGGAGGAACACACTCCGCAATAGGCTTCAGGGTGAACACCGATAGGAGGATCAGGGACTGAGCCTATGATTTTTTAGAATGTCCTAAGAAAAGTAGCCCATGTCATTGTTGACTTGATCACAATGTATAGTGACAACGAGGAGGTGGACACTTCAGTGCCTATTGTAAATTAAGAAGTAACAGAGGTGTTAGACACGAATTCCCAAGGATAAAAAAAATTAGGCAAGGAAGCATAGCTAAATACAGTTGAATGGGATCACAACACCCAAAATTGAACACCATTGCCACTGGATGAAGAAGGAAGCAACATCAAAGGCCACATTGAACTAGGAAATAAAAATGAGAATGGTAATTAAGTTTCCATCGAGAGAAGTGATGCACCAGCAAAAGGAAAAGATTAAGGAAACCCAGATGCCAAAGATTCATCAGGGGGTAACACTAGCGAAGGAAAAGAGTATGCAGGGCTCAAAGATAATAAAGCACTTAAGGAAATCACTACGGATCCTTCAACACATTCCCCACTCCCAGGGTCATCAATCCCAACCAAAAACGTAGTAGTAGAGATCGTGGGTAATACACCAAGTATGGAGAAAATCAGATATTTGTTTATTAGGATAGAGATGGGGTCAACATGAGATTTTGGGAAGTCTCAAACGACTCAAGAACAAGATAAAGGAACCAATCGTGAGAATCCTGAAGTCAACAAAGGAAAAGAAACAACACTTGAGCATTTTCATACACCGGGAAGTTTAGGAAACGTCCTCTCATGGGGCGACCAACCAATGCCAGAGCCGGTGGATGAAGTAGTCGATGTTCGAGCCATTTCTTATGACAGGAAGCGACAATTAGTCGTGAAGAGAACTGTAAAAAAGAGGAGAATCACTTTGGATAGTGCGTTGATGATCACCACGGAAGAAACCCTACTGGACGAGGGAAAATCCAAGGTAAGTGAGTATTAGGGGCAAGTATGGCTATATCTAGTGCCATTATAGACAAGGCAAGAGAGGATGAATGAGAAGTCGATTCTATGAAAGCAGAGCTGGTGCATCTTAGACATCAGGTGGAATACTATCAAGACACTACCTAAGCGGTTAAGTTCATGAGAACTGAATTTGAGGAGATTTATCCTCATTTTAAATCAGATAGGGAGGTTTTTATGACCGGGATCGTAAGTTACCAAGAGGAGACTTAACTTGGCCTCACAACATACAAAGAAATGATGAGATGGTCGGAGAAGGCTCATCAAGTATTGGCATAAATCGAGTATATCAGAGTGATCCAAAAGGGTTGAGGGGAAGAAGAATATGGCATTAGAATGATTGTAGATGAGAGCTTAGTTAGGATCAGGGTAGCAGTAGAATATTGGGTACAATTGGTATTTGAATCACAACAAAAAATGTAGGAGAGATGGGAGGAGTGTCTCCGAAATTGGAACAACATAAACCAAAGAATGATAGAACTCCCAGAATTCGACGTTCTCGATGACTTTGTCGATTTGCACATTATAGTCCAATGGTTTGAAGAGCTCGATGTCGAATTTGGAGTGAAAATTAGGGAGATCTGAGTGCTTGAAAAGGGACAAGTGAATAGACTCGTGAACATGCCAATAGGAGCAGCATGGACCCTATAACAACTAAGCTTCGAGATAGTTCAATTCAGAAACTAGGTCATGGAAATGAAGGATGAGCTCAGCATGCCGATGGATCAACATCGATTTTTGTACCTGCATACCTATGAACATTTGTTCTCCCAATGGTTTGATTATGACAAGGAAAATCCTATGAGATAATTGGAGCTCACTGATGGTTTTCATGTGAACATGAACCACTTTATATTTATGTTTTCTTTAGTTAAAGGAACGTTGTTTCTATTTTTTGCATGTGGTTATTGTATAAATAAGGAGGTTGACCTCGTTTTGAAGGGTCGACGGTTTTGTGTAATAAGTGAAAGAATCGGAAAAATAATTATTATGAAGTCTAATTCAGAAGCTCATGTAGAGTCGAAGACAATATTTTTCTTGCCAAAGCTTGTGGAGTAATAAAATTTGTTGATTGTTCTGCCTTGTTGTTGGCTGCTACAAGCGATTTAGTAAGACAATAATTGTATCTAAGTTATCTTGAAATCTTGCAGTCACTCAATATAAATTGGCATGAATATGATGGTGTTATGAAATTTGTGTTATACAATAACTAGAATTATTTATGGTTATTTTTCATTTCTACATATGTCTTCCTTTTCTTAAATGATGTTTGTTTCTTAATCAATAAGGAAATATTATTGTTTGATATTGGTTGAAGAGCGGTGGCATATACATGTTGTTGGTAAGAGGTTAGCCTACACCCAACCTTCTTAAGAATTCTGTCATTGAACACTTAATAAATGAACTTATAAAGAAACATAAAACAATCTATAAAAACCCATTTGATAACATAGTAAAGCCCATCGAAACTTATCGTATCATCCATTCGGAGAATCATGTCATTCCAAACAGGGAAGAGTCTAATTGGGCCTTGTCTCTAGGTGTGATTCTTGTTGTTGAGTTAAAGGGAATTATGGCCCCTCAACACTGTGGTAATACATGTCTCCGTTGTCACTCTCCCCAAGGTATATTAAATGTAAAAATTATGGAAAATAACAAGTGGTTAAAATCTTAAAAGGTCGTTATTAATGGCGACCTTCTCGAGACAATATTCCATTAATTCAAATTTAATTCATATTGATATACCTTCGAAAGAAGAGGGTTGAACTTGATCTAAAAGGATTCCACCGTCGAAGATAGTACATATCCATGAAGTTACAGGAGTGACCTTGAAGATGTCAGTAGGTGAGATGGAAGATGAAAACACCATACTCAAAGAGAGAATTACATAATTGGAGAATGCTCTAATTCCACCTCCCATATTTGTTAGTCTGATTGCCATAGTTCAACCCTGGGGGAACTTTGAAGGAACACCAAAATCCAGTTCAAAATTAAGAGGAACATCGAGTTTACTCACTGCTATCAGAAGTTATGTTGGGGAGAACATTAAGAGAAGTTATTTTGGGGAGAAAATTAAGAAACAAATGTCTCTCATTCTTGAGGCGTGGTAATTAGCGAAAACTTATGTTTCTTTGGGATCGAGAACCGCAAACATGAGACAATATCTTCAAGTCGAATTAGAAAATGATGAAGAATTCACTAAAGGCGTTGTCTCTACATTTGTTATCAAAGTTTCTAATATGAGTGAATTTAAAATAAAAGAGGAAGACTTGCCCTCCACAGTCCATATCAAGCACCTTAAAGGCTGTTGGATTAAAATAATTAAATGTTTAAAAGAAATATTGGTTGATCTTGACACTTTAAGTGTCAAAAGGGGAGAATCATATTTAAAATTGATAGAGTTAGACTTGGCAAGAACCACTGGAGAAGTTCAAGACCCGATATTAATATCAAATTCTATGCTTATGAAAAGAGAACATTTTCAAGAACATATGGAAATATTGAAGGCCGTATTAACAGAAAAATTTAACAGTTTGAGTGAGTACACATAGCAAGGAGTCGAAAGTTGGCTAGCTAACTATGTGAATAAAAATGAAGATATTGAATTCACATTGCTCCAACTTTCAATTGACTTTAGAGATATGGAAAGTACATTATTTGATGTAAAAATAAGGCAAGAAATACTTGTTGCGTCAATGTGTGACTATATTGAAAATTGGTTAAAAAAATCCTTAGTTAAAATAATGGAACCAAATCCAGAGGTAGTTGGTACCGGTCATGTAACTGCAACAAAGAAGAATACAAAAGGCTCATTGAGAGACAAATAAAGTGGGAGAAATCCATCAAAATGATTAAATTGATCACATCCTTCCCTATTATGTTTCTCTTCTCATTTAAGAATCATCCAGTTGTGTCATGTCTTTCTTGAGAAAACCTAACCAATTTATGATCGCTTCTCTCTTTCTTCTTTCCAGGTTCATCCTTGTTCCACTTTCATTTTATGGTCCACGGGAGCCCAATACCAATTCATTTGGACGAATGCCATTTTATTTAGTTTTCAAACTATTAAAGACTATTATTGTTTTTTTAAATCCTAGAGAACTATTTTGGGGTTAAACCTTAATGATATCTTGAACTTTGATTATTGAGCATAAGATATTTAAATTTTTCATATCGTATTCCTGCTTATTTTGAATGAAATACTCTTTTAAATATCTCTCAATTCTGGACCTTTGTTTTTCCTTCTCATGAATGTGATCGAAATTATAATAATGTGATGGATGTGAGAATTATATTATTTTTCATGTAATGGTTATTTATTTCTGTAAAATATTTCTGCACATATTATAATTTTGTCTTTGAGATTGCTAGTCCTCTTCTCAGGAATTCTTTTTGTGAATGTATGTTATTTTTCAATCAGTAATATTTTTCATTTTCATTGAGCGATAAAGATTGGGGCTTGCTATTTAGTACTCTCCAATTTTGATACTTTGATCTGAAGATTTCAAGTTTATCTTTAAGAAAATATAGAGGAGTACCACCTCTATAAAAATGCAAGGGGATATTTTATCCTCGTGAGGTTGTTGTTTGGATCTTAACCAATCTAAACATCAACATTTTTGGCGACCATATTGGGGAGAACAAAAGGTTGGTTTCGCGGACCAGGATCTTCATGACTCATCCTAAACCTAATCAACCACAGTTACAGGTTGGATTAGGAAATCAAAAAGTGTTTTGCATCAATTGTACAATTTGGTATTATCCACAACAAGAAACTGAGAAGATCTTGAAAAATTGTGGGAAGCCCTCTCCCGTGAGGAAGAAATAGAAATTGCAAGAAGACAAAGAAGAAGAGCTCGAAATTCAATAAAAGGTTGGAGTCATATAAGGGACCAATAACAAGAAGCAAGAGTAAACAACTTCAATTTCCTAAAGTTGGCGAAAACTCCAGGACATGGAAAAGAAGAACCCTAACAATGGGAGATAGAGAATAAATAAATGAAGTCCCTGAGAATCAAGAAGAAATACAGAGAGCCCTAAGAAGAAGGGCTAGGTCTATCCCTCTTAATTTGCAAGGGGAACAACATCAGTTGATGACCCTTCCACGAGGAGTTCTACCAGTATTCGTAGGAGATGGAAGCATAGATTTGAAGAGACATATATACCAATTCTTGGTGGTTTGTGACATCCATTTGATAGAACATGACGATGTCATGGTTAGAGTATTATTGCATACTTTAACCGGATGAGACTATGAGTGGTACCTCTCTCTTCCTGCTCAATCAATTTCATCTTTTGATGATTTGGAGAAGATGTTACTCACTATGTATGCACCCGCAATTGCATACCATACCTTGGTTACATAATTCACTCAAATTCAATTGAAAAAGGGTGAAAGAATTAGAGACTTTGATTTAATATTTTTCAAGACGTTGAATCATATTCTAGAGGAGCAACAACCAAATTCCCTTGTTATCTTTGGTTGTTATAAGAATGCAATGCCCTCAAATGTAAATTATTCCACCAGATCCTCAGAAATAAACAATTTAAATGAAGTTATTCACAAAGCAATGGAAATGGAGGAATTCATGTTAGAGATTATTATCGCACATTTTGTAGTTTGATAAAATCCCAACCTAAGCAACAAGTGTGTGACACAATTGGGAACACCTATCACTGTCACCTCAATAGATGTCCCCCTCATTTTAATGAAGGAAAAGTCCAACACAAGGAAGGATTATTGGGTGACCCTAGGGGGATTGCAAGTGGAGAAGCAAGGATCTAGAAGAACACCACTATAGGTTAAGGTTAAGGTCAAGGTGAGGCTCGAGGCTTGGGAAAAGAGTCTTTGGAGTTGGTAAATGGTTTCCAAGGTTGTGTACCTGCAAAATGATGTTCGACAAACCAAAACAAGACAATATATGATTATATAATCCTCAAAACCAATGGGGAATCAACAAGAAACCTTATTGTCCCAAAATTGCAGCAGTATGGAAATATATATTAGCAGTGAAGAGTTTATGACAACTGCAAAATAAACCATCAAAATCAAGTATATGATATTGGAAAATAAAGCTTGCAACTAGCACACAATATTCCAATGATTAGACCAAGACTTTGATGACAAATGAGGGTTGTCAATGAGTGTTATCAACAAGTATTTATGACATCCCAATGGTTGTAGCAAAATGTTACTACAACAACAATTTCTAGCCACTAAAATCAATAAGTAAGCCACCCAAACAATAGCCCTTGAACAACAGATCAATTATCAAAGCTTGCATGTGAGTTTGTTGCATCCGTAATGGTTGCAGCGTAATGTTTATTACAACAACTAAATCACTTAGTCAATCAAGACACCCTTAGAGGACAAGATAGATAATAGCATATAGAATTTAGATCCAACTTGAACAATTTCAATATCTCAAAATTTATGTTTACCAATGCAACAATATTCAATCTCCAATGCAAATTAGTTCCTTATCTATTGGGTTATGGACTCTCTTGCTTGGTCACAACCAAGTTAAGCTAGGGTTTATTAATCTTCTACGAGTGTAAGCCTTTTTACTCCCTAGAGAAAACAAACCTTAGCAAGGTCTTGCTACAACAGTGTAAGCCTTTGAATTCCTTGTAGCAATCCTTAATCTTTTTCAATAACAATAGAAAGAAATTCCTTGGAGAGTATATGCCTTTATACTCCTCTAAGGGTTTGACACAAATAACCTTGAAATCAAGAAGAAACACACAAAATTGTAGAAATTCCTTACCTAATCCAAGAGATAGCATGCAAAACCTTTATTTATCATAAATATTCCACCAAATTTCCAAGAACAAGCATCCAAGAGAAGTCGCTAACCTTTATTCCACCAATATACAAGTGTTCCATCCATTTTGCACAAGAGACAAGAGATAGTGAATTTCCCAAATAGGGAAAAAAAATTAGTTGAAGAGTTATGTAATTCTCAAGTGATGAGATGTGAAAATGAAAAAGAGATGGCCTTTATTTATATGACGCCATATAAACCAATTTGTCCACATAAAATTGTCAACAACAAATTAAAATAGGGTCAACCCCCTTTATTTTCCCTCACAACTTACATAAATAAAATTTACATAAAGTAAAACCCTAAAAAGGGTGATGTCATGCACTAGAAGGGTGATGTAAGGCCTAAAAGTCAGACATTGAGCCTCAAGATGCAGATCGTTGGGCATCCAAATGCCATGTGTCAATATCTCATGTGCTAGAGTGTCATGCCATACATCTTCTTCCTTCAAACCATGCCACATCACCATTGGAACCATCAAGCCCACCAAACCCTAGCCTCAAAATGATGTCAAGGGCTTATAAGGTGATGTCCTAGGCCTCCAAAGGACAACGTTCAGGTGCAAAGGGCTATGATGCCATCCTCAAAAGTTGTCAAAGTTACCCCAAATGCAACTTCCTATATCCTTTGGACATAAAGGCTCTGGGGTCCTCTGCCCATCATGTGGGGTATGGCATCCATCCTTGGGGTTTTGAACCCCCCATGAAGGTTAAAATGACATAATTCATTCATGGATAGATTTCACTTGGCAAGGTCCTGTAAAGAAAAACAAGTACACCCTCCAAGGGTCCACAAGTCACATGTATCATTCCAAGTAAGCCACATTTGATAAAAAGAACCACCCAAACATATGCATTATATCCCCCCTTTTCAAACTAAACAAATGCTTAAAGACCTTATAAAATTTTCCAAATTTAAGTATGGGAGGGTTGTCATGGTGCCATATTGGGTAGACCAATCCCCAAGTCAAGGAGTGTTTCCTAAGAAGACCATATCTAATTCATGTAATGCGTATGAGGTGGATGGGGGTACAACTTTTGGGTATGGGTTTCTTGACATATCAAGGGATAATATTGTCTCATTTATGGGTGCCTTTGTGGAGGGTGTGTTGCATCCTTCGTTTGCAATGCAACATTTTTCCAAACCATTTTATTGTCGTTAATTTATTATGGTCCAAAACATTGAGTGTTATGTGAAATGGAAAGTAAAGAGCACTACAATACCATGTGAATTTAGGAACACATTGAGTGCCATATGCACTGGAAATTAAAAGACACCACAAATGCATTCCCCCATCAAGCGAGACATTTATTAATTATGTGTTTTTTTTTAAAGGTCTTTCATTTTTTATGGAGAAGTGTTTCATTGCTCTCAGGACCTTAGGGTGAGCATCTAGAAGGATAATTTATGGCTTTTAAAATTTTCCAGCCACAACACCTTTGGGCCTTTATCCCCTTCTTCCCATGAAATGAGGTACAAGCCCTTCTTAGGGTCAATAAACCTAAAAACCCAAAATATGAGGAAACAAAGGGGAAGAGGTGTGGAAAGTGGTAAGTATGTGTGGGAATGGTACAGTGACCCTAAGGAGACACCATAGTAGCAACCATTTCCCAAAGGATGACCCACTTACTAGGAAACCATGTCAACCGCAAGGTGAAATGAGGCAAAAGGTATAATTTTCAAGCAAATGTTTTCATAATCAAGAAAGAACTCTTTGCAACATGCTCAAATGCTTCAATTATTAAAGTGACACTTACCATGAAACCAAACTTGTTACCTCATCAAGCAAGACCTGATGTCCTTTCTAGGCCAAGCTGGTGTGGTGGACACTGTTGTTGTCGATGAATGGTGATGTGTGGTGAGAGGAAGAGCTTTGTTTGTTCATCTGGCTCTCAACACTCCATGTCTTCAACCTGCGGGCCTCAAGACATCATTTCCTTAATTACCCCTATCTTGGGGGGGTAACAGAGACAAATGCAGTGTAGGTTTTGGGTTAACATTCCCCTTCAATGTGAACCGAAATTAAACATGCCCTTCATTATCAACAACAAAAAAAGGCTCGATGCTCTAAGATAGCTCTCGCTCTGATTTTAGGGTTTGATTTTAGCCGCGACCATGACTGGCCAGGGTGGAGGGGAGTCATTGGCCCCTCCCTCCCCAACCTCCTCCTTTCGTAAGCTAGTCGCAGCCTGCAGCAAGAAGCTCCCTCCTTTAGAACCTCCAAGCTTCGTAAGGAAACTAAGCACAGTTTCGGAGATCGACCTTCCTCCGGATCAGCTAATGAAGTTCACTCTGCCCCTCTCAGATCACGACCTAGTAGGTCAGTTCATGGGCCTCTGGCCCTCAGCCAGAACAACAGACAACTGGATTCAAAGGAACTGGAGGCCGCTGATAATAAACAGTGTAACGTGCTATGCGGTTGGGAGAGTATATTTTATCTTCGAATTCATCTCTCAGGAGGACAGAGATCTAATCTTCAGAAATGGACCGTACTTTATGGGCACACAAGGGCTCTATCTGAATCATTGGACCCCAAGCTTTGATCCAGCCTCGGAAGTGCCAAAGGACGTCCCTGTCTGGGTAAGACTCCTGAACCTACCAATACACTGCTGGAACTCCTCATTGCTCCAAGCTATCGGAAATGGATTGGGACATTACATAGATAGAGAAGACCCAAAAGACCAGTACTCCTGTGCAAGGATCTGTGTGGAAGTTGATCTGGAGGTAGGTTTGTTGGAAGTGGTAAAACTAAAAGTAGGGGATTGGCATCACTTTCAAAAGCTAGATTACGAGCAGCTCCCGTTCAAATGTAGAGGATGTCATGAATACGGCCACTTCCAACGAAACTGTCCAAAAAACCTACATATAGAGAAAGCAAGGAATGAAGGCTGGCAACAAGCCCAGAAAGGGAAACCGAAATCAAAAGGCCCAAGAAGCGAAAAGTCAGCCCCAACGCAAGACAAAAACCCAGGAAGCAAAGAGACGGATAACATCTTCAATACATTGTCCTTGGACACTAGAGGTGAGACAGAAGAGCCGAGCAAATACGCCCAAGGGGAAGCAACAAGAGGTACCCAAATCCCTGAAGACAGAGAAACTCAAAAAACAACAGAAGAAGAGGAGCAAAACAAATCCCCCCAAAGGATTGGGGCGACCCAGGGCACAGAGGAAGGGGAGATCTCGTCTGGCAGCGAATCGGAAGGAGCAAGTGAAGCCTGGGCCACCCCAAAGAAACCAGGAAGAGGCAGAAGATCCAAAAAAGCAGAAAGAGATCAGGAAACCTACAAGGACATCCTAAAAGGTGCACAACAAACCATCAAGCAACTGATCAATGTGCGGCAAACAAGGAAGCTATCCAAAGCCTCCCAAGGAGGCCACTCCCCCCCCCCAAGGTAATTAATGAAGTGAACCTCCTGGAACTGTAGGGGTCTCGACAGTAAAAAGAAAGAGGAAGCACTCAAGGATATCGCCAAAGCCTCGAAAGAGGACATTCTACTCCTCCAGGAGACCAAGATGAGTCAACACAACTCTCTCAAAGTTTCAATGAACGTTTGGAAAAACAACCAAGGAATAGTTGAAAATGCCAGAGGCACGTCAGGAGGGCTCTGCACCCTGTGGAACACCACCAAAATAGAACTGATCATCTCAGACATGTGCATGCATTGGATTCATACCAAGCTCCTCCACAAAGATTTCGGACATCTGGTAAGCCTCTTTAATATATATGTTTCGCAACATATAGAAGAAAAAAAGATCTGTTGGGAAACCCTCCAAGACTTCTTACAAAAAAATGATCTAGAAAATATTATTTTAGGAGGGGATCTAAATGTAACCCTGACCCAGGAGGAAAAAAGAGGAGGATCTATAGTAAGAGATCCAGCTAGGGAATGGGTGGAAGACCTAATCTCAGCCTGGGACCTAATAGACATCAAGCCGGTCAAAGGCCTCTATACGTGGACCAATAAAAGGGTAGGACCCGGGTATATACCTGACAGGCTAGACAAATTCCTCGTTCAAAGCTCTTTCTTGACTCTTGGGCTCATAGTCTCCTCAGAAATCCTCCCTCACAACATTTCAGATCACAAGCCCGACCGCTTAGAGTTTAGAACTAATAAAGGCCAGGGACCCATCCCTTTTAGATTCAACCCGTCTTGGATCCAAGACAAAGACTTCCTACGTCTAGTATCCAGCGAGTGGATAAGGAAGGTCAAAGGCTTTGCTTTTTATGTTTGGGAAGAGAAGCTTCAAAGGATAAAGACTGCCCTAAAGTCCTGGGTAAAAGGACAACCAGACCCAACCACCTCACGCAAAGAAGCCCAAAAGCAACTTGAGAGCCACCAGCTGGATTTGGAAAACAAAGAAATCACAAAAGAGGATCTTCTACAAGAAGCCCAACTCCAAAGACAATGGCACAAAGCCTGCAGGGATGAAGAATGTTATTGGAGGCAAAAATCCAGAAGCCTTTGGCTGCAGGACGGAGATAAAAACACTAGCTATTTCCATAAGAAAGCGGAGGCAAGGAAGCATTATAAGGCGGTGACAGAAATCCAAGTCCAAAATATTAAAATCTCATATCCAAAAGGCATTAAACAAGCAGCCTTTGAGACCTTTGAAGCCCTCTACTCAGAACCGCAGAGGGCAGACCTTGACCCCCATCGGTACCCTCTCTCCATCATTCCAAATCTCATAAAGGAGGATCTCAACCTCAGCCTGAAGAAGGAAGTTACGCAGTAGGAAATAAAGGAGGCACTGGATCAAATGAATCTGGACAAGGCCCCAGGACCGGACGGTTTCACTGACAAAAATGATAAGGAAATCACAATCGAGCAGAAAGATAGGAGGGAGCACAAACTCGACCTTCCTAGCACTTATCCTGAAGGAGAAAGGAGTGCTCAGCTTCAACCACTTTAGGCCAATTTCTCTCTGCAACACCAACTACAAAATCCTCACCAAAATTATAGCTAACAGAATGAAAACAATCCTCCCTCTTATCATCCTAGAAAACCAGGGAGGCTTCATCAAAGGCAGACACATTGCATACAACATCATCCTAGTTCAAGAGGTCCTTCACTCAAGTGTTCGGAGGAAAGACAAAGGTATGATTATAAAGCTTGATCTCGCCAATGCCTTTGATAGAGTCAATCACAGTTTTTTATTTGAGGTAATGAGAAAGTTTGGCTTCGATCAATCTTTTGTAAATTGGACAAAAGCATGTATAGGTTCACCGTGGATAGCCCACATGGTGAATGGAAGGGTAACAAAATCTTTTCAAGCCTCCAGAGGGTTAAGGCAAGGGTGCCCCCTCTCGCCTCTTCTCTATGCAATTCAAGCTTCTGTCCTAAGCTATCAATTGGAAAACTCCCAAACTCAAAACAATCTTCAGGGTTTAAGAATAGCACAAGGGGTGAAAGACACAAATCATGCTCAATTTGCGGACGACACCCTGCTGTTAGGAGGGGCAAGCCCAATAATTGCAAAGAAGTTCAAGGAGGAACTAGATACTTATGCTGCAGTTTCAGGAAGTGAAATAAGTCAGGCAAAAAGAAAGATTTATGGCTGGAATATCACGCCTAAGGAAATGATGGGAATAACTAGAGTTCTGGGGATGTAAGGGCACACTAACTGGGAGGCCTTTAATTACCTGGGAATCCCTATCTTCAGAGCTACCCCAAGAGCCTCACAGTGGAACCACCTAATTGACAAATTAAAGAAGAGAATTTCCACCTGGGGGGCGAACTGGTTAAATCTTGCAGGGAAAGTTGTCCTAATTAAGTCAGTTCTGGCCAACGTACCCATCTATCAGAGCTCGCTGCTTTTAGCCCCCGACTCCACAATACAAAAAATTGAGGCAATGCAAAGACGCTTCCTGTGGGAAGGCGGAAAGCAGACAGGTAGGAAATTGCACCTGATAAACTGGGAAAAAACCTCTAAGCCTCTCTTGGAAGGTGGACTCAACTTCAAAAAAACCTGAATACAGAACCTGGCTCTGGGGGCAAAGCTGCTCTGGAATATTGTCACCGGGGAACCATCCTGGAGCAAAGTAGCACTGTGGAAAAAATATTTTAGGGGAACAAGGGAACGTTGCTTAGAATACCCTTGCAGGGAAACTAAAGGATCCCCTATTTTTACACTTTGCAAGAAGGCCTTACCCCACTTCAACCCCCATCTCACATGGGTGCCAAGAAATGGAAAGAAAATCAAAATCTGGCAAGACTCAATCTTAGGAGACCCTCCTCTAGACCTGAGACAGGATCTGCGGTGCCTCAAAGACTGGATGGAAAGCCAAAATTTAAAGACTCTCTTCGACATCTCAGTTTGGAACGACAGGTACAAATCGTGGCAATGGTGGGGAGTGGGCAACATACCCCCGGATTTAGAAGGGGACTGGAGCATTCTTAAGCTCTATCTTCGAGGGAAATCTCCCCTCAAAAAAAAAGGGAAGGACGAGAGAGGCTGGGGAAAGAACGCCAAGCCCTACACCACAGCTAATGGCTATCGACTCACTATAAATGTCCCCAACGTCCCCCCTGATCCGAGCATCTGGAAAGCTATTTGGCAGTCTAAGTCCATTCCTAAAATTGATATGTTTATCTAGATGCTTGCCCACAATAGCATCCAAACAGGGGAAAACCTCCAAAGGAAAGGCTGGGAGGGCCCCTTCAGGTGCCCCCTCTGTCAACAAGCTGACGAAACTACAGATCATATCCTCCTCAATTGCGTCTTTTCCAAGGAAGTCTGGAGGCTGGCAATTGACACTCAAACTGAAATCAATCATCCCCAAGACACCAAAAGTCTGCTCCAACACTGGGATTCCCAATACCCGTTCCAGAAACAAAAACGAAGCCATGCCTTTGCGTTGTGGAAAGTCCTCCCAAAGTACATCCTGTGGAACCTATGGCTTGAAAGAAACAACAGAATCTTCAGGGACAGAAAAAGGAGCGCACCCATAGTGGTAGCCAAAATTCAAGCACTATTCGGAGAAAGTGCCCCTTACTTATGTCAGTCAAATTATAGTGGGAATCTAGAAGAGTTAGAAGAGCTCTGGTTGGATTAGTTTAAAATTCAAAGTCAGATTGGGATCACAGTTAGCCCCCCAAGTCAAGAGGATTGGGAAATCAAGAAAGGGAAAGAGGAGTTTGACCAATGGAAAACAGAGAGAGAGGCCTATATCATGTCCTTCAATGGGGCCTCAAAAGGAAATCCGGGCCTAGCAGGTGGAGGAGGGATAATTGAAAGCCCCAATGTAGGACCAACGATAAGCTATGCCCTGGGTTTAGGCATTGAAACTAACAACAGTGCAGAAGCCATGGCATTGTGGCAGGGACTGTGTCAAGCCAGCAAGCATGGGGTCCAGAACTTGGTCATAGTAGGAGACTCCAGAGTGGTAATCAGAGCCATTATCTACCGATCTAAAACACAAAAAGCGAAGCTCAACAACCTGTTGGACAGAATCCAACTCCTTCTTGGGCGTTTCAGCTCATACAAGATATTTCATGTGTTAAGAGAGTTGAATGAGAAAGCGGATGTGGAAGCTAACAAAGGCGCCCTCTTGGCGTCGGGATATTTGAATCTAGATGGAACATTGTCCACCGTGGAGTTGTCGTGAATCATGAGATACAACCCGCATTCAATATGCACGTGGACGAGAAGGGGAAAAGGATGAGAGAGAACGCGCTTAGGCTCAGTCAGTTCAGGGCCACACGATTGGGTGAAAGGGACAGAGGAAGGTACCATGCGCAAGCGGATCTCAGATAGGGAGGGGACAGAGGAACACCTCAGTCATACCTCTTGAACTTAGCAACTCAAGACGAAATAATGAATGCCAAGGAAGGCGAGCTTAAATCAAAGGTGAAACCACAGGTTCAAGTCATTCCTACGCACAGCTCTCCTGCGAACTCATCTTTGAAGAATTTGGTCGCTCGTGGAAGGGGAGGCATCAAGAAATGGCGGCAAGCTCCAGCAAAAAACCAAGCATGGAGGAAAGGCTGAAGGCAATGGACTCAACGCTGGAGAATCTCAAGCAAATGTTACAGTTCCAACTAGATTTTCTTGAGAATCTGGATACAGAGGCAGGCAGAAGGTTGGATAAGCTGGAGCAAGACATCACCACCACAAAGTTGGGATTTACTGAAGAACTGAGCAAGCTGCATCAAGAACTTAAGAATCCAAAGAAAGAGTTTGAGGACAGAATAGGTCAGCTGGAAGAGAAAATGTCCCAGCTTAACAACGAGTGGAAGCAGGATCCCAAAAACTAATCAAGTCGCTCTGTCTGAAGCGAGCTTTCCTCTTTTTCTATATCTTGACATTTTGTATAGAAGTCAAGGCATTAAATAAGTCTGTAATCGTAGGTTTTATGTAAGCTTTTGTAGGTAAGGGTCCAAGTTCATGGTATTTAGGAGCACTGATAAGCATCATACTGGCAGTCGCTCAGTGAAGCAAAGCCTTTTTGTAAATGTATCAGTGGCTAGTCCACCTTTTAATATAAATCCCTCTACCCGTTCTTGTCAAAAAAAAACAGAGACAAATGCAGTGTAAAGAACCAATATAATTCTTACCCCACACATCCATCATAAATGGGATAGATAATTGTAATCCATATTGGAATATATATATATATATATATATATATATATATGATATGATATGATATGTGAAGTCCCAAGTAAAATTGTTGCATCGAATGTAAATCGATCCATTCCAAATTGATCTTTACTAGAACTTTTTTTTGATTAACTATTTTGATGGAACTTCCGATTTTCGGCTTCCACACAAGTTGTCAATTTTCTCTCTCTTCTTTTATAAATTTGTAGTTCCTTTGTTTGTAAGAAGAATGTTGTTTATATATCTTTTGATCTTGTTGTTTCCCATAACAACTTTCGTTATTTGAATGATGATAAGGCATCCTAATCTCTTGTGTCTTTTCCTTGGAACCATCTTCTTTTGATGTTTGTAGTGATTTGTTAGTATAAACATTCTTCTGAATTTGAACATCGACTGACTCTGTATTGGTTCCTTTTTCTGATGTCGAAATTTGAATGTCTGATAATTTCTCTATTGGGTCAGTCATCGTTTCCTTGTCGACTAATGATGTTTTGCGATCTATCTCTTCTTGTAAAGACTTCTTATCATGCTTAAGTTTTTTTAATTTGTGTTAGTAAATCATGATTATGTCATATTAAACATAAAAGTTCTTCCTTATTTTCTGACTTGTCGTCTTTATTTTTTTATTCTAGATTCTTCTTTCTTTTGTCCTTTAAGTTTTTAATTTGTTCAAGTAACTTTTGATTAAGGTTTTTTAGGCAAGAGTTTTCTTCCTCTTTTCGGTTAATTTCTCTTTGAGACCTTGATTTTATTGTTCTGAATTTTTATTCCCTTGCTTCTTGTCTTTTGACTTCCTGGTTTTTAGTAGTAAATTTTGATTATGATTTTTTAATCGTGATATTTCGTCATCTTGTTCTAGTAAGTCTTTGTCCATATTTTGATTTTTGGTTTTTAGTTCTTCAATTTCTGCGATGAATTCTCGATTACACTCTTTGAAGTAAAGATAATCTTTCTTTATTAACCCATTAAAATATTTCTCCTTCTCAATTTCAAACTGTAATTTTCTATTGCTCTCTTTATAATGTCCTAGTTCGCCTTTTAATATTAGTGATTGCATTTGTAAGTTATCTTGATATTCTTCCATAATAAATAATTTCCCACAAATGACACAAGTGACTGTGATTTTTAAAAGTTATCATATACTCAAACTCCATTTCACAAAAGAAACATTTAGTCCAAAATTTAGATATATATATTGAATTCATTGTTCACGACTTCTTATTTTTCGATTATTCAATTTATATCTTTTTCTTTACTTCTTTAATATAACCCTTAAACTTCTTTTCTTTTCCATACATATAACGATTTTTTTTTCTTTTAAATACCTTTTATCTTTTTTAAAGATAATTTGAAATAAAATAGAATAGTGTTCTTCTTTCGGCTTTTTCTTACTTCCTAGTTACTTAATACTTACCCTTTTCTTCACTTGGATCATTAAATAATTTAACAACCCTTAATTGTATCCTTAAACTTTTAAATATATTTTATATCTTTTTTTAATTAATTAACAAAGCCTTTAGGCTTTTTTTTGTTTTTAATTCTATTTCTTTTTTAAAACTTCACTCTAATGTTCTTCGATAATATATTGTTATTAGGCATATCAAAAGAGGTTTAATTAACTCCACTTAAACATTTCATGGACTATTTTAAAGGGCATGATTCCCCGCTAGTGAATTGGCTTACGACGGTCACAATCGAACAATCACGCCTTAGCGTTTATTGTACCATGTTAATTTCCTTCCTTCGGCAGTGGGTTTATCCTCTTAGATAATGGTGTGATAGCTGGGATTAGTATAACCCTTTCGAAATTGTTGCAAGGTGGTAGCTATGGTTCTTCCAAGGAAACAAACACCAAGAGGGTGGCAGCGGAAAATTTATTTCCTCAATAAAACTCTGAATTTTAAATGGATCTTTAAGTCAGAGGAGCTTTGAAAATTTCGGGTTTGGCCAAAGGTCAATCTTTTTTTTTCAAGGGCAATGATATTTTAACCAAAATGTTAGGTGGCGAAAAGCCAAGATCATAGTTTACTCTAATACCAATGTGATGAACAGAGGTTGTTCGTATAGAAAATTTTCAATATAAATAGGATAGTACACAATAATTCATTAAGGATAGTAAATATATTTGAATAAGTATGAATGGTATATGAGATGATTACAATGACCATCATGATGGTATACATATAAGCATTGAGTGGCCACGAGGTGAGAAGGTATGTCTCTTTCCCTTTCATTAATTAACCATTAATTATTATTGTTGTTAATATTATTTTCTTATGTAATATTTATATATATATTGTATGTTACATTGCCTTCTCCTTAAAAATGCTTTGTCCTCAAAACATTTATACTGAAAGGCTTCCCTTTAACTCTCGTTCTGGATCACAATGTCTTCTCAATATCTTTTGTGCTTGTAGCTATGACACTCGACGAAACAAGATGATATGATTTATGACATGATTACAATGACCCCCGTGGCAGTATACATATAAGTATTGATTGGCCACGAGATGAAAAGGTATGTCTCTTTCCCTTTCACTAATTAACCATTAATTATTATTGTTCTTAATATTATTATTGTTCTTAATATTATTATTATTATGTAATATTTATATATATTTTGTATGTTACATGCAAATTCTGTGATCATCTTAGGAAAAGTTCAGAGGCAAATGAACACTCTTTCCATATCAGATCAAGGACTATCCACATCTAGAAAAGTTGAAAATCGAGGAGTTGGTGGAGGAATTCTCCAGGGAGTAATTCATAATCTATCTAATGATCCATCCACAACTCAAGAAACAAAGCAAAGAATGAAAATAGATCAAATGAATAGAACTATTCAACATATGCATAACGAGTTAATGAGGTTAAGAAGAGCTAAAAATTTTGTTCCTACAAATCAAAATCCAAGAATTATTGTCTAGGAACAAAGAAGAAACTCTATCCAAGAGCAAAGAATGAGATATGATAGAGACAACATAAATGAAGAGCATAGGAAAAGGAAACCTAGAGTGTCAAACCCTAATGTCGTAGTGTTGGAAGAAATCTTTGAAGAAGAAAATTTTGAGAACTTTGATCAAGACGTTGATGTCTTTCAAGATGAAATTCTTGAATCAGTACAAATGGATCAAGGTGAATCATCCTTTTACATTTTCAATGAACAAGAAAAGCATGACATTTTGCAATAAAATGTTGTACAAATGAGAGCACAAGTAAACAGATTCAAAACAAAAGACGCGGTCAAAAAAGAAAAAGAAAAACAAAAGCAAATCCTACAGAGACAACAAAGAAACAAACAGTTACTAATTAGGAAAAGAATCCACAACAGATGACTTATAATGTGATTGACGATCTGACTAAATTAAGAATTAATTTTCCTTTTATGGAAGTGGTTAAAAATCCACAACATAGGGAGAACACTTTGAAGATTCTTGATGAACCAAGCAATAGAATAGAAGTCATTGTTACAAATTCCAGGCAACATCAAAATATTTCATCAGCCAAGCCAAGGGGAAAAGTTCCACTATTTTATATAACTATATAAAACCATGATGTTGTATTACATAATTGTTTGGTTGATACTAGAGCAACCAATAACACCACACCCTTGTCAGTAATGTAGCCACTCGAAATGGGATGTACTAAATATTATGAGACTAGTGAAAGCATTTATGCAATATATTCAAGAAAGGTCCCGACTTGCAGTGAGATTAAGGGTTTTTTGCATGGATAATTGTAGCACCACAAATCACAATAGCATAAATGTGTTGAACCTACACATAACATATCTAGATAGCAAATGATATACACAATTTGTAGAGAAAATATGAGAAAAGAGAAGCAGGAGAGAAAGAATGGAAGAATTCTCATAAACCAAAAGAATGAATGATAATTTACACATGATATACTTTGTATAACTCAACTAATGTGCACTGGAGAAGAAACCACTACACCATAGTCATGGTCTAGAGTTATCTAGACACACACCAGCAGTTACGGGAGTAAACTGCCACCTAGTCTAGTCTCTCAAGCAGTTACGGGAGTGAACTTCCACATAGTCTGAGTTAACTAGTCTCTCAGTCTTCAGTTAACTAACTAAAACATAGTGAAGTGAGGAGGAGATTAGGGAATCATGAGTAATGCACTAGTCTAGTGATAATCCCAAGGAAAATGTGCATTAGTTGGTGATGATCTCAATGTTTCATGGTGATGATCCCAATGTGGCATCTAGACTCCACTCAATTGATCAAATTGAAGTGTGAACTGAAGAGAATATTCTCCTTGAGGAATATTATCACTAAACTATAGGAGACTGAATAATGACTAATAAACATAGGGAAAACCTTAGGAAAAATAAATCCTAGGTGTGTGTGAAGTATCTCCAACAGCCCCCTTGAACATCACTATGGTGAAAATAAAGAATGGGTTCCGGCAACGAGGCCATGTTAGGTACTCAAATACAAAAGATACACTAAAATAAATGAGGAATAAGGTAAAACCTCATGGGAANTGATCAAATTGAAGTGTGAACTGAAGAGAATATTCTCCTTGAGGAATATTATCACTAAACTATAGGAGACTGAATAATGACTAATAAACATAGGGAAAACCTTAGGAAAAATAAATCCTAGGTGTGTGTGAAGTATCTCCAACAGCCCCCTTGAACATCACTATGGTGAAAATAAAGAATGGGTTCCGGCAACGAGGCCATGTTAGGTACTCAAATACAAAAGATACACTAAAATAAATGAGGAATAAGGTAAAACCTCATGGGAA
>SNQJ01S0003408.1:0-17002 GCA_010110895.2 Picea sitchensis | reverse complement strand
CTCTGGTTATCACTCCATATGACGATCGGTCGTTGAAACTAAATTCTGAACTCAGTGAGAAAATGGTGTAGCCACATAGCCTAAATGGTTATGTTAACTAACCCTATGTACTCTGCCTCGGCTGAAAATAGAGTAATAGCAACCTGCTTCTTGCTTGACCAACAGATAGGCCCGGAACCAAGACTAAGTGAGTAACCAGATGTGGACTTGTGATCAATGCTATCTCCAGCCCAGTCAGAATTAGTGAACCCGATGAGGTCCAATGTAGAGTCTACTACATAGTGAATCCCAAAGGTGATGGTGCCCTATACGTATCGAAGGATATGCTTGGCATCCTTCCAATGTAGCTCATGCGGCTCCTGCATGAACCTAGAGAATGCTCCAACTACATAGGAGAGGTCTGGTCTAGAGTGTGTGAGATACAACAAGCTCCCCACTAGTTGTATGTACAGTGTGTTGTCAACCAGTGGAGTGCCCCGCCATCCTCAAGTTTGACTCCTAATAAGAAAGGAGTCGGAGCAGACTTGCAATTTGTCATGTGAAATCTCTCAAGGAGATCTCATGCATACTTTTTCTGAGACAATTTGATGCTTGATGCATCCTGACTGATCTCGAGTCCAAGGAAGAAATGTAGCAGACCCATGTTCGTCATCAAAAACCTATCATGCAGAATCCTCTTAACTGTAGCAATAGATGAAGTTGAGCAATCGACGATCAACAAATCATCAACATATAGAACTAGGAGTAGAAGTGAATCAGTCATCCTGGTAAACATTCAAGTCTGACTTACAACGTACAAAGTTTTGTGACAGTAGGTAGGAGTCCATCTTGGCATACCATACCCTCGGAGCTTGCTTGAGGCCATAAAGAGACTTCTTCAATCGACAGACCAAAGAAGAATCCTACATAAATCCTTGGGGCTTCTCCATATGGATCTCCTCAGAGAGATATCCATGAAGAAATGCATTCTTCACGTCCATCCGATGAACTTCCCATCCTTTGGCTGCAACAATGGCAAGTGCCAAACATATGGAATCCATCTTCACTATTGGAGTGAAGGTCTTATCATAGTCAATACCGTGCACCTTTTGAAATACTTTGGCAACTATCTTGGCTTTGTATCTACTAACATGTCCATCCATTGCGCTCTTGGTCCTGTAGACCCATCTCCACCTGACAAGTTTCCTTCCTGCAAGAAGGGGAACCAGATCCCAAGTCTGGTTCTCAAGGAGGGAGTTGTACTCCTCCAGCATGGCAGATTCCCAAAAGGGATTTCCAACATCCTCACCATAGGATTACGGATCTGAAGACTGAACCAAGAAAAGATGGTTGGGTAGCATCGGTCCAGTGGAAGTAAGTAAGTGCAAGACGAGGCTCCTTGGAATCAAATCGAGTCCTCCTAGTATCAGTTGGATCCCCAACAAGATCTCCTGCATCCTGAAGAGTAGTCTTGGCCCACTTGGACCTCGGCCCTGGTTCTGCATCTGCATCTACATTGCATCAACTCTGCATCTGACTATACTGAGTTTGTATCTAGATCATCTGAATCCTCTAAATTAGAACTATCATTTGAATAAGAGCTTACATCTGCATGCTCATCATTTATGATAGGTAGAAGAACAAAAGTGTTTGCATGTGGTTGTTGAGGTACATGCAAGACACTTTCCTCGAATTGGACACTACGCTCAATGATGAGCCATTCCAAGGAAAGATCAATGAGTTTGTGTCCCTTCACACCATCGGGGTATCCAACAAAGATACACTTTGTGCTCTGTGGATCAAGTGCCTTCCTCTTCTTAGAGGGAAACATGGCCCATGCACGTTAACCGAAAATACAAAAGTCGATCACTTCCAGTTTAAGGCCACTCCAAGCCTCATAGGGGGTCTTATCCTTGATAGATCTGTGGGGAGATCTGTTTTGGATGTAGGTTGCAAAATTAAGTTCTTCAACCCATTGTCTCGGTGAAAGTGAATTTGCATGTAGCAAGCAAGATGTCATCTCTTTCAAAGATATATTTTTCCGCTCAACAACTTCATTTTGTTGTGGAGTATAAGGAACCATGTCCTGCAACTGAATCCCATCCTCATGACAAAGATTTTGTATATCATGGTTAACATATTCTCGACCATTATCTATTCGAAGGACTTTGATTTTATTTCATGACTGTGTCTCAACAAGGGCTTTGAAATCTTTGAGGTGTTGAAAGACCTCTGATTTTTTCCTAAGAAAGAAAATACATGTGAAGCGTGAGAAATCATCAAAAAAAATGAGCATGTACCTTGCTTTATTGATTGATGGATGCAGAAAAGGGCCCATGAGGTCACTATGGATCATATCTAAAGGAGAGTAGTCCTTTTGTGTCTTTCTTTTGTCGAATTTCTCTTGAGGGTGTTTTCCAAGAACACATCTCTCACAAATTCCTTTGGAGAAGTGGATGTCAAGTAGACCATCAACCATTCCCTGCTTGCTAAGTTTTTGCATTTATCTGAAATTTAAATGCTCGAACATTTCATGCCATATCATACTGCTTTCATTATCATGGGTAAGCAGTAATGCAGAATCTGGTTCAATAAATTTAGAAAATGTGTAGAGTCTAGATTGATGATTTACCTCACCGGTAGGAACCTTGGAATTGGTTTGCATGTCATAGATATCGACTACATCAAGTGTGAATATAACTCTCTTTCTGGTGTCGTATTTTTTCATCTGATACACGGAGAGAAGATTGATGGGGAGTTTGGGAACGTGTAGCATATTTTCAAAGCTTTCGTTTGTGAGTTCAATTCTTCCTTTATCGGTGACCTCGACTGGAGAGTTGTCCCCCATCAGAATAGGAGGACCTTTGCATGCATTCAATGAAGAATAGACTTATGTTGTAGCTTCCATGTGGTGTGATGCACCTGAATCTACAATCCAAGCATTGGGAGAGGATTTGATAGAAATCAAAGCATGGATAGAATTACCTTTCTTGGGATTCTGATCTTCTAGCTTCTTCTTCTTTGCACCCTCGGGGATGCGATCTCCAAGGTTGTTTTGTTGAAGTATTTGGGCTATTTGATTTATCAATTTTTGCATACATGTGGATTATGGATGGAATCCTTTATGGCAGTAAGTGCATTTCTCCCATTTTCTTCCCTTTCCACCTTTGGATCCGGAGGCATCGTTGAAGGATTTGGAGTACCCTTCCTTCTTTGGATTTGCATGTGCTTTCCTTTTGTCTTTGTCTTTAGATTTCTGAATTTGATGACCGCTACCATCATGCACAATAAGTGCATGCGCCTTTGGGCCTTTGATTTTTCCCATGTTGATAAGCTTGTTCTACTCTTATGTTAGAGATTCAATAAAGACCTCAAGAGAGGGCATCTTCCAGGTGGCTCCAAAGGTGAGCCTAACAGAATGAAATGTGTATACAAACACTGAGTATTTCGGACCAAGTTTGGAGAGAATGGTGAGAACCATTTGTTTCTCCTCCTTATATTTATCAACCCCGCAAGCCTTGAGTTACGACAACAAATCTTTATATTTGGTAAAGAAATCTTGGAGATTATCGAAGGTTTTTGGATCCAAAGTGAGAAATTCCACCTCGAGCATGTGTCCCCTCATCTCGTCATGTTTTCCAAAAATCCCTTCCATGGTGGTCTAGGATTCATTAGGGGTTTTACATGAGGATATGTGAAAGAGGAGTTCAAGAGAAATGAGACTGCAAATAGTTCCAAGCGCTTCATCCATTTGATTTAGATACTTAGATTTTTTTATGGCTGATGTGAGTTCGGTCTCTATATCCATGGTTAACATGTATAATCCTCTACCTCGAAGATGGACTATCATCTTCTCCTTCCATACAAAGAAATTGTACGGTGTAAGAATGAATTCTTTTGGAAATTCCATTTTTCCTATGTCTTCAATCTTCGGTACCTGCAAAAATAATCTGGTGTGTATTTTCCCTAACATTCAGTCAGCTATGATACCATGTAAATTTGTTGAACCTACACATAATACATCTAGCTAGAAAATGACATACATAGTTTGCAGAGAAAATATGAGAAAAGAGAAGCAGGAGAGAAAGAATGGAAGAATTTTAATTAACCAAATGAATGAATGATAATTTGCACATGATATACTCTATATAACTCAACTAATGTGCATTGGAGGAGAAGCCAATGTGCCATAGTGGTGGTCTAGAGTGATCTAGACACACACCAATAGTTATGGGAGTAAATTGTCGCCTAGTTAGTCTCTTAGGCAGTTAAGGGAGTGAACTGCCACCTAGTCTGAGTTAACTAGTCTCTCAGTCTTCAATTAACTGACTCAAACAGAGTGAAGTGAGAAGGAGATCAGGGAATCATGAGTAATGTGCTAGTCTGGTTTTAATCCCAAGGAAAATGTGCATTAGTTGGTGATGATCCCAATGTAGCATGGTGATGATCCCAATGTGGCATCTAGACTCCACTCAACTAATCAAACTGAAGTGTGAACTGAAGAGAATATTCTCCTAGAGGAATATTCTCCCTAAACTATAGGATACTGAATAATGACTAATAAACATATGGAAAACCTTATGAAAAATAAATCCTAGGTGTGTATGAAGTATCTCCAACAAATAGTCTTTACCATCATAGAGGTAGATTTTTCTCTGCCATATGGAGTTGTTTTGGGAACAATGGTCAGAGTTCTAAGAGAAACCAGAAATCCAATATCCTTCGATAAGAAAGAAAACTAATTGATGGAAAATTGTATTGATGCAGGGATTGAAAATTATGTTGTCCTTAGTCCTGAGCAAATCATCCCTCCAGAGAAAGAAGAGGAAAACTCATTTCAAGGTTTTTGGAAGATGTTGTTCGATGGTGCCTGCTCAAAATCTGGAAGTGGAGTAGGGATTGTTTTTAAGAGTCCACAATCAATCATATTTCCACATGCCATTAGACTTGATTTTTCATGCACCAATAATGAAATTGAATACAAAGCATTGATACAAGGGATGAAACTTGTATTGCAGATGAAAGTAGAGAATTTGGTAATAACTGAAGATTATGAACTAGTCATAAATCTTATTAGAAATAAATACAAGATCAAGAAAGAAAAGTTGAAACATTATGCAAAAAGAGTAAATAAACTTATGGATTCTTTCAATTCATTTAATATCTCTTTTATCCCTAGAGACAAAAATAAGAAGGTTGACTCATTGGTGGTTGTTGCATCTTTATTCAATCCAAATGATTCTCAGAATTAGAATACGTTCTGTGTCAAAAGAATTTCCAGGCCCTTAGTTCCTGACAATTAAGATTACCTGCATGTTTTTGAAAATGATGAACAAGTAGTTGGTTTTCTTGTTGATTCAATTGATTCTTTTGAAATCCTGGATGATAAAAGTCATGAATCTATCTCAAATAATTGTATTGGGTTTGAATCCCTTTTCATGAGAGATGATAAAACAAAACTTCATCATTCAAAAGAAGAGACATTTGTTAGAAAAGTGCAGGAAACACAAAAGATAAACATTGGAACTCATGACTCTCCCAAATATGTAAATCTTGTCACCAACTGCTCACAACAAGAAATTGACTAGTTATATACTTCTTAGTTTAAATAATTTTATGATGTTTTTGCTTGGACCTATGATGATATAAAATAATCTCACAAATACATCTTTCAACACATCACACACCTTAAAGAAGTAGCAAAGCCTGTCAAGCAGAAGCTAAGAATAATCAATCATAAACTAAAGCCTCTAGTAAATATTGAATTGGACAAATCAAAGAAAGTTGGAATTATCGTTCCAATAAGACATTCAGAGTGGATGTCAAATCCAATAATAGTCAGAAAGAAGAGTGGGGAAATTCACCTTTGTGTATATTTCAGAGATTTAAACAGAACAAGCATCAAAGACAATTATCCACTCCCAAACATGGAGATGTTGCTGCAACAAGTGACTGGTTCGACCTTGATGTCCATGCTTGAAGGTTTTCTGGATAGAATTAGGTGTTGGTTGTCAAAAAAGATACATCAAAAACTGCTTTCGTTTCACCTTGGGAGACCTATGCATATATTCGCATGCCTTTTGGATTAAAGAATGTTGGAGCAACTTTCCAAAGATAAATGGATCATGCCTTTAAATATTTGATTGGAAAGTTCATGGATGATTATCATGATGATTTGACCATTTACTCAAACATTAGATATGAACATATCAAACATTTGATGGAAATATTCGAGCGTTATAGAGTGTATGGTCTATCTCTGAATCTGAAAAAAGTGTTTGTTTGTTGTATCATAGAGAATACTTTTGGGGCACATAGTAAGCAAGGAAGAGATCTATATTGATCCAAAAATAATTAAGGAAATCAGTGATTTGAATCTTCCGACATCTAAAAAATGAGTGCAATCTTTCTTTGGAAAGATAATTTTTGTGTGGAGATTTGTACATGATTATGCAAATATTGTAAATCCCATTAATATGTTGTTAAAAAAAGATCATAAGTTTGAATGGACTAAGGATATTCAAGCATCCTTTACCTGGATCAAGCACGCAATCACTACTATTCTGGTGCTTGTCAGCCTACATTTTGATCAAGATTTCATAATATATTCTTTTGTTTCAGTGGAAACCATTGCTTCAATACTGACACATAAATTTAAAGGGAGAAGAACTTCCAATAAATTTCATGAGTAAGACTCTTCATTATTATGAATTGGGATATTCAGAGATAGAGAAGCAAACTCTCTCCTTGGTCAAAGTGGTGACATATTCTATGAATTATATTCTTTCATCTCATGTCATAGCTTATGTTTAAGCTTCTCTGGTGAAGATGCTTCTAAATCAACATTTGAGAGAAGGGAAATGGGTAAACTAGGTTACTAAAATTCAATAATACGCTATTGAGATCAATCCTTTAAAGGTCATTTGAGGACAAGGACTATGCAAGCTAATGATAGGGATTGATGCAATAAATGTAGATATTTCAATTTCAGCAGAGTCATCATCATCCACATCAGAATGGTACAAGGATATTATATTTTATCCGAAATCTGGTAAATTTCCAAATGGCATGTCTTCGAAAGAAAAAAGGGTATTAAGCAAATCAATATGTGTCAGTTGTTGAAGTCTTGTTTCACATAAATTTTGATGGAATGTTGTTAAGATGTATTTATTCAACAAAATCTCAAAAGGTGCTGGGAGAATTTCATGAAGGTGTTTGTGGCAGACAATTTGCACCTATGACTATTGCACACAAAATTATGAGAGTTGGCTACTATTGGCATATTATTTTCAAAGACTCATATTCCATGATTAGAAAATGCATCTCTTGCCAAACGTTTTCAGGGAAAATGAAAAGAGCAGCAATGTCGTTGCATCTTGTAACATTTGAAGAAGCATTTACATAATGGGGACTAGATGTCATTGAACCCATCAATCCAAATTCTAGCAATGGCCATTCATACATCCTCCTCACTGCAACTGATTATTTCACCAAGTGGCAAGAGGTTGTAGCTCTCAAAAGGAGGAAGATTATGAAGAGCTCATTAATTTTCTTAAAGAAATTATTTTGCCAAGATTCAAAGTGCCAGAAAGGTTTATAACTGGCAATGGGTCAATATCCATAGGATCAAAGTTCACCAAATTTTGTGGGGAAATTGGTATTATCATGGGGCAATCTTGAAACTATTATCCCCAATGAAATGGTTTAGTTGAATGAACAAATAAAACTTTGATCCAGATCTTCAAAAAGACAATTGTTGTAAAATGAAGGAATTGACATATGAAAGTAATTGATGCATTATGGGTTAGCCGACTGACACCAAAGGACAACACTTGATCATCACCATATACATTGGTATATGGAAAAGAATCCAAAATGCCCATTCACTTAGAGTTGAATGCTCTGACATACGTTGTCAACATTGAAGATTTAGAATAAATCTCTCCTCTACAAAGAAGATATGGTTAATTGATGCAATTATAAGAACAAAGAAATGAGGCAGTAAGGAAAATGACTCAAAGATAACAAGTTATTAAGAATTTTTTTTGTCAAAGCACATCGACAAATATTTTCAAAAGGGACAACTTGTATTATTGTGGAACAAAGCCAAGGAAAAATCATCTCTCCATAAAAAGCTCGAAGCATTGTAGATTGGTCCATACATTATTGAAAAAATTCTTGGATACAATTCTTATCTGCTAAAATATATGAAAGGGATGGTGCAAATGTTTCCAGTCAATGAGCAACATCTCAAAAATTTCTTCTCTTCAAAATTTTCAATCTCATCCTGTACATAATTTTTCTTTCCTCTCTGCATATTTTCAAAAGTTTTATTTTCTTTTCTTTTACTAACTCCATGCTCAATGGTCAAGATTATGGATTCTTGACTACCCACAAGGGGTTATCGTCCCACGGTTGGAGCTATTTGTTGACCCAAAAGTGTGATAATTCTTCCACAAATCTTCTCTTGTATTTTTCCCACACTTGAATTTTTTTTGTTTTGTCGCGGGTTCATGAGTCAATTCCATCCTTGCACAAATTTCTACCTCCTCCAAAATGCGTCGTTGTATTCCGCCATATCCATTTTAAACCAACACTTATATTATTTTGAGTCTCTCATGGGTTCATCACATGATCTCATTCAATTCTAAAGTTTTGTCGTTACCAAAATGCACCACCATGTTTCGCGACCTTCATTTTGCACCATACTTGGAACTTTTTCCAATGTTTCACCACGGATCCACTACTCACTTGCCCGACTTATTTGATTATCACCATGACACAATCCATCCATCCATTCATTTCATGATACTTAGTCAATTTTTCAATACTTCATAGTGGGCTTGTTGCTCATATTATAATTCTTCAAAACCATTTTCTCTCCTTCGTCTAACCGATCAAAGTCTTATACTTAATGATTTCTTGAATATTTTCACCGTGGGTTCGCAAGTCCATAGGTTTGTATTGATGTTTCTTTATAAATCCGATCCTCCACTGCCCATGGTAAAATGTGTCTCTCTTGTCACTCTCCCCGAGGTATGTTAAATGTAAAACTTACGGAAAATAACAAGTTGTTAAAATATTAAAAGTTTGTTATTAATGGCAACCTTCTCGAGACATTCTGCCATTAATTCAAATTTAATTCATATTGATATTTCTTTGAAAGAATAGTATCAAGGTATATTATGGTAAAAGGGTTTGCTTTGGTATTAACATTCCAAAAGACTGTACATAATCTGCCAACTCCATTAAGCATGCCAGCTAGAAGCAATGAAAGCTTATGTAGAGATACCCTCAATACATTCAGATGAGAAGATAAAAAATTTCATTGTCCAGAGCATACAAATATTATTCTACATTTTCGCCTCCAGAGAGAAATTCCAATGATATATGGACATCGTAAATTGCCAAATCAGGTTGTGTTCCATAGGTTTTTGATGTTAAATATCTAGTTATGTGGTGTATATATAAGTTCAACAAGAATCAGAGGATCATACAGTTATAACGAGAATCCTTATTTCTCTGTCACCTTCAATTTTCAAGAGAATGTTCAGGCTACCAGAGCCAACAATGAGTTTTAAGGTGATGAAGCCAAAGATTTCCTAAAGTATAGGAATGGTGGGTGTGATCTCTTGCAGTAATATCTTGAAGACCCGACACTAATGCCAGAAGATTTATCAACCATCTATATCAGTCTACTAAAAAAACCTACCGAGAAATGGCATGGCTCTTTGCTAGGATAAATCAGCAAGAATCGATTGTCATTGTTCATCGTTTAGCTCTGTATATTCTATATTTTTCTATTCACAAGAAAGCAGTCTTCAACTGATCGAAAATTATTTTTGGTGAAATATATTTTCAATTATCAAATTTTAAGAAGAACATGAAGTTTTACATGTCTTCATATTTAATATTTGTTATCACATGCTGGCATGTTTTTAAAGAACTGCATTTAGCCAAACAAGTCAATTGCAAAATTGACCCAGTTCATACACGATACCCTGCCTTATGGAAGAAAAAGGCAATGTATCATTTCTCTGAAGTTTACAATTCATTTGTTTCTTATTTTAAGAAACTCATATTTGGATTCGATACATCAAGACTTTCTTTAGAAGCGACAACATTTTTGGATAAAAGAGAAGTTTTGAAGCGATGAACCATTACAACATTGTCATGATTTATTGTTCTCAAGAAAGGCCTTTTTACCTTCTGTATTATGTACCATATAGGATATTTTTTTATTGAAGTTTGTAAATAGTACAAATTTTGGGCTCATTTCTTCCATGAAAGGAGGAAAACGCAATCTATCCCCTTACCATGGAAAATCGGTGAAACAATTTTGAAGAATGTTGCAAACATTGACAAATATGCAGTGCAATTTGATTAATTTGATTTAAAGGTGGGAGAAGAAATTAAAGTGTTTGACCCAAATCAATTGTTCATGAAACATATGATTTTTCTGGGTTACAGTGTCTCATATGCAAACACTTTTTTGTTTGGAGAAGAGGAAGAGGATGTGAAAAACCTTGAGGCATTTCCTATTGAAGATATTGACATTGTTATTAGTACCAATGAACCACATCTCCAACATGGAAGAGTTATTAATAAAAGGAGTACTTGTTCTCGTAATGTATCTCATAGAAGCAGCTCACAAAAACAAAATTCTTAGTCAGCAACACAAGAACAAAAGAAGTCTTCAGTCAATAATTCTAATGACGAAGGAGACCAAAACCCCCCTAAGGGAAATATGGAACAACCTCACACACTTCTTGTAACAAGTAAGAGAAAAAGGCAAACCAATTAACAAGAAGTAGAGGATGTCGCACCTGAAGATGAATTTTTTCTTGAATACATGAATTTGGATATCAATATTGAAGATATAGAATTTTATGATGAAGATAAAAGACTTCAAGAAAGTCAGTAAGTTGCAACAAAATTGGTCACACAACAACCAGTTATTTTTTAAGAAGAATCCGTTATTGTTCATAAAATTATGTTTGATAAAGACTCAAGGAAATTAATCTTTGAAAGAATTCATTGAAAAAACAAAAACATTCAAGGAAGGTCAAGCTCATAAGTTGACCTAAAAGGGATTCCACCATCAAAGATGGTACAGATCCATGAAGTTACAGGTGTGGCCTTGAAGATGTTAGTAGGTGAGATGGAATATGAAAACGCCATACTTAAAGATAGAATTAAAGAATTGGAGAATGTTAATGTCACCTCCCATATTTGTTAGTTTGATTGCCATAGTTCATCCCTAGAGGAACTTTGACGGAACACCAGAATCCAATTCAAAATTGAGAGGAACAATGAGTTTACTCGTTGTTGTTAGAAGTTACGTTGGGGAGAACATTAAGAAATGAATGTATTGCATTCTTGAGGTGTGGGAATTGGTGAACAGTTATGTTTCTTCGAGATCAAGAACCACAAACTTGAGACAATATCTTCAAGCCAACTTAGAAAATGATGAAGAATTCTTTAAAGGCATTATCTCTACATTTGTTATCAAAGTTTATAATATGAGTGAGTTGAAAAGAAAAGAGGAAGAATTTCCCTCCATAGTTTGTATTAAGCAACTTAAACCCTATTAGACTAAAATAATTAAATGTTTAAAAGAAATATTGGCTAATGTTGACACTTTAAGTGTCAAAACGGGAGAGTCATATTTAAAATTTATTGAGTTAGACTTGGTCGGAGCAACTGGAGAAGTTCAAGACCCGAGATTAATATAAAATTCTATGCTTATGACAAGAGAACAATTTAAAGAACATCTAGAAATATTGAAGGCCATATCAACAACAAAAAATTGACAGTTTGACCGAGTACACAGAGCAAGAAGTCGAACGTTGGTTAATTAACTATGTGAATAAAAACGAAGATATGAAGACACATTGCACCAAATTTCAATTGACTTTAGAGATATAGAAAGTACATTATTTGATGTAAAAATAAGGCAAGAAATACGTGTTGCACCAATGCGTAACTATATTGAAAATTGGTTAAAAATGCCTTAGTTAAAACAACAAAACCAGATCGAGAGGTAGTTGGTATTGGTAATGTAGTTGTAGCAAATTACAATACAAAAGGCTCATCGGTAGGAAAATAGAATGGGAGAAATCCATCACAGTGAGTAAATTAATCACATCCTTCCCTATTCATTTTCTCTTCACATTCAAGAATCATCCAGTTGTGTCTTGTTGTTCTTGAGAAAACATAACCGATTTCTTATTGCTTCTCTCTTTCTTCTTTTTGGGTTCATCCATGTTCCACTTTCATTTTATGGTCCACGGGAGCCCAATCCAAGTCCATTTGGACAAATGGCATTTTATTTTATTTTCAGACAATTAAAGGTTATTATTATTTTCGAAAATCCCATAGAACTATTTTGGGGATAAACTTTAACGATATCTTGAACTCTAAGTTATTGAGCATAAGATATTTAAATATTTTCTATCATATTCCTGCTTATTTTGAATGAAATACTCTTTTAAAGTTCTCTCAATTGTGGACCTTTGTTTTTCCTTCTCGTGAATGTGATCAAAATTATGATACTGTGATGGATGTGAGAATTATATTATTTTTCATGTAATGGTTTAAATTTTCTATAAAATATATCTGCATATATTGCATTTTAGTCTTTGAAGATTCTTGGTCCTCTATCTAGGAATTCTTTTTGTGAATGTATATTAATTTTCAATTAGTAATATTTTACATTTTCATTGAGCGATAAAGATTGGGACTTGCTATTTAGTACTCTTCCATTTTGATACTTTGATATGAAGATATCAAGATTTATCTTTAAGAAAATACATAGAAGTACCACCTCTATAAAAATGCAAGGGGATATTTTATCCTTATGAGGTTGTTGTTTGGATATTAACCAATCTAAACATCGATATAATTTATATAAATTAGGTTGGTTTTTAATTAACTTTAAAAATTACAAAAAACATGTAATTAAGTAGTTTAAGAAAATAAAAAAAACAAGAAATTAAATGCAAATAAATACATGACTTGCCTCCGAGATGGTGTCAGAATCTTGTAGACACTTTGTGAGCGAAATCGCTCCCTCGAATTCGCTCAATATCTCCTAAAACATGAGGCGCAGTGGTGAATTTGGCCAAAAATCGCATCGCGGGCCCTTTTATTGGGCCTGACATGAACGTGTCCAGCTCTTGTCGATGAGCCTATGTGGCATTATCCATGGAGGTTCAGGGTTTTCCTAGTTTATCACATCAGGAATGTGTGCATGTTTCTAGAAACGTGCATGCATTCCTGTGTGGTGCATTCGTTCTCACCCCATTGCCACTTTTTTTCCATCAACTCCATCCCTTTAGCGATATTGATTCTCTTCTTTACGCTAGTCAAAATAGAGAGATACTTTTGATATTCAAGGTTAGGGATAACCACCTCCTTACAATATCTTAATTTTCTTTTATCCTCTAATTCTTTATCACACAATAGATTCTACTTAATTTTAGCTTGTAGACTATGTAGTATTCTTTTTTTTTCTTAAAGGGAAAAAACAAGCTCTGTTAGGGTTTGGAGCAACTGCAAGATAGAGTTTGACAATTGTGGTCAACAAAGGAAATCATGGTTACCAAAGGGGGCGCTAATGGAACCGCCTCATACAACAGGTAGTGGTGGACAGGGGGGGAGGCCCACGAGGCATAGGCTTCAAGGAACCAGTGACAAGCACCTCGGGATCAGGACCGGAAAAGAATCAGGAAGGCAACCAGGAAAAAAGGGATCGCATGGGGGAAGAAACCAGAGAAACCCAGAATGATGCGCAAGAACTAGCAAATCCCAATGGGGTAGAAGGGCGCAACCCGTGTAAACCTAAAACAACATTGCTACCCAAGGTGATACTGGAAGATACACAAACGCAACTCTTCAGGGACCAGATGAAGACGCATGCACTAATTTGCAAGTTCATGGGTTTGTGGCCCACAGAAAGAACGTTGTGAAACTGGATAAAATATCAATGGAAGCCAAGCGGAGAAGTGGAACTCCATCTAGGTTCGAAAGGCTTTTTCACAACAATATTCATGAACTTAGAGGACATGGATAAAGTATTTGAGGGGGGGGGCATACTTCCACACATCAGTAGGACTGTACATGCAGCCATGGAAGGAAAACTTATCCCCATAGAAATAAACCTTAAAAAATGTACATGTATGGCTGAGGTTGTACTCCTTTCCGCTAGACTACTGGCTACCATCCACCTTCAAAGCAATCGGGAACAAACTTGGAAAATATGTGAAAACATCGGAAGCAACCCTAAAAGGGAGATATACATACTATGCAAGCATCTGCATAGAGATGTATGTTTCGGGGGCACTCCCAGAAGCCATAATCCTGGAATTCAAGGATGAGGAATGGTTACAAAGAATCGACTACGAGCAGATCCCATTCAGGTGCAAAATATGCCATGAACATGGACACCTAATCAGAGAATGTCCTCTCAATAAACAACAAGAAGCGGAAAACACCAAAACACAACAAGATGAGGATGGGTTAATAAAGTTGAATCACAGAAACAGAGCAAACAAGAAACCAGGTAAAGCCCCAACAGGAAGCAATCCAGAAGCCAGGACTAGAACGGAAGGGCGAGACAAGAGAAACAAAGGGGAAGAAGAAGGAAAGGAAAGGGAAAAAGCTAAAGAATCTAGGGAACAAGCAACAAATGAGAACACAGATAGTCCAAGAAATAAGATGGAACAGGGGGGTAGTGCAACTCCTATGGATGGAGAAACCAGAGATGCCAACACCCCCATGCAGGAGGCATATGAAGACGTGAAAATGACATCAAGCAAGGTAGGTACGGAAGATCTTGAACTCAGAAATATTGTGGAAAGGGGAGGAATAGATCTCTCAAACATACTGGAGCAATGGAAAAGCCAGGGCGTAGACAATGTACCAACATAACAACTAGATCATATCCAATACCTCTTCCTCCTAAGGGAGGAAGAAAAATCCAGAGAGCTCAAGCGCACGCACGGGGAGATAGGACACCTAGGAATCAAAGCAAGCGAGGGACAACCACAGCTCTCACCCAAGCAAACGAGAAGGAAGAAAGGCAGAAAATCAAACAACGTAGCCCTACATGAACTAGGAGCTCTATTGGTAAACTGAGGTAAGATAAAAAAAAATATTTCCCAACTCCCCCCCACATGTTTAAATAAAGATTATAACATGGAATATAAGAGGCCTAAACAACCCACGAAAGAAAACAATCCTTAAAAACAGACTGAGAAAGGAACAACTGGACCTCTATTTCATCCAAGAGACAAAATGCAATGTAGACAGAATGGAAACAATAAAAAAAAAACAATGAAGCAAGTACAAGATGTTGGTTGTTGAAGGACAACAAATGGCAAGTGGTATTCTCACTTTGTGGAACCCACAAGTGATGAATCTACTAGCATCCGAAGCCACCAGACACACACTTTCGGTTAACATGCAAATCATAGGCAACGCAGAGGTGATTTTATGCATAAATGTGTATGGAACCCAGATGTTGGAGGAAAAGAGAAGAATGTTCCTAGACCTAGAAAACCTAAAAGCCTATTCTAGCAACCTCCACTGGATCCTGGGAGGGGACTTCAACATCATCACGACACTTGCGGAGAAAAAAGGAGGCACCGGGAGATTCGATAGAGATGTCGAAGACTTTTCAACTTTCATAGACACAATGGAGACGGTGGACATCAGAACCAATAATGGCCAGTTCACCTGGAACAACAAACGGATAAATCAACATCAGGTAGCAACAAGGCTAAACAGATTCCCAGTGTCGGAGTCCATCATTCTGCAAGGATTAACTTTAGACTGCAACATCCTTCCCTAGGGGGGTTCTGACCACTAGCCAGTCCAATTGGAAGCAAACTTTCAAACCACACCGAAGAATAGACCCTTCAGATTTGAGAAATTTTGGATCGAAAATCCCACCTTCAAGGTGAACATCAGCCAATTGTGGCGGGAGGAACAACCGGAGCAAGGAACAAGGATGTTCAAACTTTATAAGAAACTCAAGTACATCAAACATAAACTCAAGGAGTGGAACAAGGAAATCTTTGGAAACATAAACCAAGAGAAAAAAAATATCAAAGACAGAATGAGGAAACTTTGGGAAATATCCATAGACAAGGGCTCTACAGAGCATCGGAAAAAGGAAGAGATCCAAATGACCCAGGAATGGGAAGCAAGATGCCAACATGAAGAGACTTTGTGGCGCTAGAATTCCAGAATTGGGTGGCTAAAGGAAGGAGAGTGGAATACCAAGTTTTTTCATAGAACAACCATTGCTAGAAGAACCCACAACAAAATCCTGAAAATTCGGGATCAGGATGGGATCGAGAGAGAATCCCATAAGGAGATTGAAAATATAATGGTAAATCACTTCCATGGGATAGCCTAGGAACCCAACCAAGACCGAACGGATGCCATACAAATGATAACTCAACACATCCCCCGGCTAGTTACCAATGAACAAAATATCAATCTAAATAAACCCATCGCTAAGGAGGAAATTGACCAAGTGGTCTAGGAGATGCCCAACGGAAAATCCACAAGTTCAGATGGCTTCACAATGGAATTCTTCAAATTCTGTTGGGAAGTGGTCAAACATGACATTTATAGGGTGGTGGAAGGCTCCAGACGCTCAGCCTCCATTCTGAAAGTGCTAAATGCCACAATGATTACTCTAATCTCCAAAGAAAATGAAGCAAGGACCCTAGACCGCTACAGACCCATAGCTTTATGCAATGTGGTTTACAAGATAATCTCCAAAGTCATAACCAATAGATTGAAACCTCTCCTACCCACACTGATTTCACAAGAACAGGAGGGCTTCGTAGAAGGGCGACAAATTTTGGACAACATCATCCATGCCCATGAGCTGACACACACACTGAAAATCCAGAGGAGAGGGGAGATGATAATCCAACTTGACCTAGAAAAGGCTTATGACAAAATCAACTGGCACTATATGGCCAAGACTCTGGAAGCCTTTGGATTC
>SNQJ01S0003407.1:185777-199059 GCA_010110895.2 Picea sitchensis | reverse complement strand
AGTGGGTGTGTGAGGTTATGAAGATTAAACTCTTTGTTTTGGGGATTCTAATGCATTGTATTATATGTGGTCTTTGTGGATCCAACCATAGGGAATTTTTAAGGGATCTTAAAGAAATGTTCTAATACATTTTTTTAGTGGATCCAACCATAGAGAACTTTTAATGAATCTTAAATAAATGTTATAAGGAATATATATGTGGTCTTAGTGGATTGAACCATGTTCAAAGAATATTCACATGCTATTGAGTTAATTTTGGGTAGTTATCCACTCAATGTAGAAATCCCTTAGTTTATAGTACAATTAGGTCCCTTTATGTAACTTTAGATGTTTTTTCTAAATTGATTTCCCTTGGTGAACCCAACTTATTATTTTGATGACTTCTATGTGTGGGTTTTATTGATTATTATGAAAATATTGTGGTTTTATCTTATGTCCCTTATCCCTTTAATTATCAGTCCTTGCTTGAGCAGTCATCTAAGAGTCGAATCGATGGTCGTCACTTCGGTGTTTACAGACCTATAGATTCAAATGCCCTTCTTTTATGTGCATGGATGATGAGTGAAGGATAAGAATTTTCCATGTTGTCTATCCATTACTTATCTTTTAGTTGATTGATTCATGGCTAAATGTTTAGTCTTTGCGTCTTCTTCTTTGATGTGTATTGTGAATGATAAACCTCTGAGTTGAATGACAATCCATTGACGAACCCAACTTCTGATTTCAATGACTTCTATGTGTGGGTTTTATTGATTATTATGAAAAGATTGTGGTTTTATATTCTATCACTTATCCCTTTAGTCATCAGTCTGTGCCTGAGCAGTCGGTCAGGAGCCGAATTGATGGTCGTCACTTCGGTGTTTAAAGACCTATAGATTCAAATGCCCTTCTTTTCTGTGCATGGATGATGAGTGAATGATAAGAATTTGCCATGTTGTCTATGGACCCCTTACTTATCTTTGAGTTGATTGATTCATGGTTGAATGTCTAGTCTTTGCGCCTTCTAATGAGCGAGTACCTCTACAACTTGATTGATTAAAGCTTCGATTTATCTTTGCGTTTTTAATTTCTTGAACTTGTGTAGATATATTCATTTTTATTGATAAACTCTGCATTGTGGATAGATATTGAGGAGAGATGTCGACACAGGATTCTTCAAACATTCCTCGCAAACGCTCTAGGTTTTCCTAAGAAGGAAGAACACAAACTCATTCTTTGACTGAGACTCTGAGTAAGCAACAATAATCTCGTCAGAGGAGATTTTCAAACGAGTCTATTAATAGATCAACTACAGAACCTACTCAAGCCAGTGCTATGGATGCAACCTTCTTAGATAGGTTGCGCATTGATACTCCTACACCTGAGAATGTAGGGAATACTTCTGGACAACAAAATATTTCTGGTAATTATATTTGGTTTTGTTTATTTTTGTTATATTTTTTTGTATTTAAATTTATGTGAGGTTAAATCTTGAAGTTACTTTCAAATGTGTGTGTAGAGGGTGGATGTCATGAAGATTCAAATGTCGGTGCAAGGGATGACAATGAAAGAGAGAGTAGCTATCACAAAGATTCAAATGTCGGTGCAGAGGGTGAAGGTGGATTTATGAGGCCGTGTTATCAAGAAATAGAAGATTACACGCCTACCTCCACCTATTCTTCAGATGTTGGTGATGAATTTCCCTAGGAAGGGAATACTGAAACAATGATGCTTGAGCGATGCTCATGTGTTAAAAAGAGGTTGAAAAATGATTTGATGGTCTTAGAACTCCCTCAGGAGAGAAAACAAAGCTTGCAAATTGTTTTGCATTCATTGAAAAACTTTATGGATGCATATTAGAAGATGGGGCCAACCACTGACAGTTTTGTCGATCTAATGAGGCGACAAAAGTCAGAGGTGATGGGTCTTGATAAATGGGAGGCAGTAAAAAATAGAGTTTCAAAAAAAGATGTCATTTCCATGTTCAATTTCAAAGAGGGACCAAAGCGGAAGATGTTGAAGGTACAATGTTTTAAGCACCCTGACTTTGCAAGACATCTGTATAACAAATTTTTGGCGGCATATGGGAAATTGTCGTGGAACGAGAGGTTCCACACTATTTTGCAAGACACTTTTTTGTAGGGTTTTTCTTGCACATGCACCCTGATTATACTAGTCTACCATCCAAATATTATGGGATTGGTAAATGACGTACATATGATCGCAAATGGGCATATCGAAGTGTGGCATTGCCGAGGCCTCCACAACCTTTAGTACCTCGCCCAACAGGGGTATTTGCTTCACTTTCGGAGTTCCAGGCTACATCATAAGTTTACAAAGAGGCTATGAATGCAATCGGGAACAATTTGGAAGTTATTTTTTATGGTGTTGATGTTGGCATGAAGCATCAGCGAACGGACGCCAATTATCGAAGCACATTTGTTGATAAAACATATGCGGAGTTAGATACAATGTCAGCATAAGATGTTTTAGAGTATGCAAAATTTTGTCGGGATGGTTGGAAGAAGGTTATTCATAATGATGACCCGAACCGCAGATTGGTATGTGTTCTATTTAGGAAATTTTTGACGCATTTTATGATAGTTTACTTTTAGTTCTAGATTTAGATATGATTGTCTCTATAGAAATAATCAAGTTCTTCTTGTCATTAATTGCAGTTTGAAGATATGTTAAACGAATCTCCAGTAGGTAGGGGACTTGATTCGACAAGTTTCAATTTGGATGGGTTGAATCAGGTATGTGTTTTCTAATAGTTGTTCAATCTCCATTCTTTTGAATAAGAGATCAACAACATTTATAATTTTGTATAATTATGAACACATTGAATCTTAGATTTAGTTCTTAGTTGTGTTGTTCACATATCCCTATTCCATCTTCTACTGCTTGGGCAGGCTTGTCTCAATTCTCATTGGGAGAGTTTGAAGAGGGTGAGAGTTCACATGTATCATTTAATGTCTTAAAATCATTTAAATTTAATGTATTATAATCATTTAAATATAAATTTTCAAATTTGAAATGTGTTATATAGGCTAATGTGGAGAATAGAGTACCTGAAAGTGTGCTCGGAAGGGAGATTGGGATTGAGGAAGCAGAGGAAGCACCCAGATTAAGGAAGGATGTGTCCATTCAGGATGATTCATAAATGTATATTCTTGACTTTTATCAAATTTTTGTTTTCTCAAATTTTTAGTTTAGCCTTTCCTATTCAACGCTTTGATCAATTATTTTGAAATATATAGAACCCCTAGATAAGTTTATCGCTGTCTTAAATGGTGTACATTCAAACTTATTTAAGGTTATATCATGATGAAGATCTAATTTTGAACTTGAACATGTTTGAATATTTGAGAATAGACTCTATCCCACATCAGAAAAAAGAAAGTTTCTAAATTTTCTTCGATTGCATTCCTTGCTATATTGTCCAAGAATGACGTAGTATGGACAAATTTTTGTTTTCTACATACACCGAAGTGAATTCCTTCTTGTCAGGGTATTGTCAAACTTTTAACAAAATTGGTTACTAATCACAAAAATCAACATTCAATTAGATTTACAAATAAGCTCACATATATTGTATATGTGAGCTAGCTCACATAATTTCAAAGAGCATTTCATTATATCTAATATGAATTCATCCCATTTAAATGGTTTTTGAAGAATGACTTAATATACATGTGCAGGATTTTGTTTTCTTCATGTACATGTAAGATTATATGAGAACATCTATTCCACCGAAGAAAGAAAAGATAAGTATTTTTCGGAAGAATAGTTTTTAAAATGAAGATTTGTGAACTCTTTTAGATAATAAGTAGTTTTTTGGAAGAATGACTTAATATGAAGATTTATGAGTCCTTTAGTTTGAAAGGGCATCGTGGAATTTGATAATATGACCATTGCAGAAGAAGAAGAGATAAGTATTTAACTGATGAAAAGATTAGTATTTTATTGTTGTGTAAATATGATCAAGAATTTCTGAAGGATTTGAGACTTTATCCACAAGGAGAATTTCACTTGAAGGATTTTGGACTTTATCCACAAGGATATAAGTATTTCTTTGGAAGAATGACTTAATATGGATATTTGTGATTTTTCTTCATACACAGTTCTATATTTATTTTCAGATTATTATCTAACTCTAACTCACAATTTGTTTTACCAAGAACACAATAACATCACCTGGGATGAGAATTTCACCTGAAGGATTTGGGACCTTATCCACAGGGAGAATTTCACCTGAAGGATTTGAGACTTTATCCACAAGGAGATAAGTATTTCATTGGAAGAATAACTTAATATGGAGATTTGTGAACTTTCTTCATACACAGTTCTAGAACATAATTTTTCTCTTTAATTTTTTTAAAGATTTTAGATAAGATTTACAAATTGTTTAAATCATGTACTCTTAATTGAAGAGTAACTAGATCTTAAATCTGTTTAACTGTGGTTGCTTATGTTATTATTTCATATTTTTTTTTAATATTTAGTTACAGTATATGTGTTAATATGTGCTATTTGTTTTTTTATTATGTTTTTTTATTTTTACAGATGTCTAAATTATATTTGGTGGAAAATATGTTTACAATATATTTTGTGGAAAAGAGTATGTTGGAGGATGACACTTAACTCTTTTGGTATGTATGCCAATTTTTTTTTAATTACAATTTTTGAATTCTATATTATTTCGCATGTTTGAATTGTAAATTTTTAATTTTTGAATTATGTTTTTTTTGCAGGTTTGAATTTCATGTATGAAGTGATCTATATTAAAGCGATGGTTTAGAGTCCAAAATTTTGGAGTTAAATGTCTTAGTTTTTGTTATCATCCTAAAATAGATGTGGAATTTATGTATTTTACAGTATAACTATTCAGACTTTGATTATATATATATATTTCATAATTTTAGAATTCAAAATAACAATTATTGTCTCATATTTGATTTCTCAAAGTTGATGGAAAAAAATGGCAAAGTTAACTTGTAATTAACTAATGTTTTGTATATTCTTCTTTTTACAATGCATTAAATTAAGCATCAAACTTTTAAATACTTTTTTGCTATGTATTAATTTAAATGTTTCATTTTATGTTCACTGTGTAGTGTCAAAAATATGATTCTATTGTCAAAAAATGACACAGTTAACTAGTAATGAACTAATGTTTTGTATATTCTCTTTTTTATAATGCATTTTAAATTAAGCATAAAACTCTTAAATACTTGTCTGCTATATATTAATTTAAATGTTTCATTTTATGTTCACTGTGTACTTTCAAAAAAATGATTCTATTGTCAAAAAGTGACAAAGTTAACTAATAATGAACTAATGTTGTGTATATATTCTCTTTTTTACAATGCATTAAATTAATCATCAAACTCTTAAATACTTTTCTTAATTTAAATGTTTCATTTTATGTTTATTGTGGACTGTCAAAAATATGATTCTATTGAAATATCATCAAATAATTTTGGCAGAATAATTTTAGTAGATTTTAGTTACTAATTAAAAAAATAAAAATCTATTTTTTTTAGCAGATTAGTAGATTTTAGCATATTCTATTTTAATTTTTTCTAGTTACTAATTATTTTGTTGGTTACATAGATGCACTTAACCAATAAAAAAAATTAAAGGAAAAACTATTTAGGAAATAAATGCACATGAGATCTGCTAAATAAATTGGTTTGCATAGATGTACTTAACTAATAAAAGAAAGTAAAGGAAAAATAAAATGAAAGATAGACATATGAGATCATAGATGCAAACACATAAAATGCGTTGTTGTTTAAATATATTTAAGAATATGCAAACTCAATAAATAGATAAGAAAAAAGTGAACTGTCAAACATACAAGATTGTATCATTGCATATCTATTTAAGAATATATGGTAGTAGACAACATGTTAAACCATGCAAAACTTATTTGAGAATATCTTATGGTAGTAGAAAACACTTTAAACTATGCAAAGCCTATGCTAGTATGAACTGCACTAAAATGAAGAAATTTTCATGATCTACCAATTTACTTTAAGAAAACTTGTGTTTGATTTTGGAAGAAGGTAATCAATGTGGAATTCAAGGGAGGAGGTATGCATTCAAGCATTGTGTTTTAGACATGCCAATGAACAACACATACCCCTTGTACAACTCAGATAACATGTATGAAAGAGAATTACATTAGGAAAACGATTTGCAGGCTATGGTTTAATACTATACACATAAACCCACATTTTTGTAAGGGTCTTCACTTGACTTTAGGCAAGTTTGTATTAATTTCCTTAACTTTGTTAGAGAAAAGATCTATTAATTACAATTTAATTCACTTGACTTTAAACAAGGTTGTATTAATTTCCTTAACTTTGTTAGAGAAGATATCTGTTAATTACAATTTAATTCTAACGATTAACACTTCTAAAAAAGTTTACATGAAAATCAATTTAATTATTAAAATGAATATTCTAAATAATTTCAAATTTTAAATGTATTTATCAACTTAATAATTAGAATGAAGATTTTAGTATATATATGATATTATTAGTAAAGTGTTATTATAACGAGTGGAAGAGATGTTTAAATTGTTTTTAGTTGTTAGTTCATATTAATTTAAAAAATGAAAAAAAAAATTACCATTTAAAGAAGTCAATGCTCTCAAATCAAGGATAAAAGAGATGTTCAACTCTTCTTTAATTGGTGCAATAGTAATAAAAATAAAATTCTCAAGATAGAAGAGATATCTAAATTAATTATAGGTAATGTTTATACAATAAAATCTTGAGATAGAAGAGATGTTCAACACTTTTTTAGTTTGTGTGTTAACGATAAAATAAAATGCTTAAAATGATGTGACAGTAAAATAAAACCTTAGAATGAAAGATATGATCAACTCTTCTTTAATTTTATCATGTAGTCATTAAAAAAATGCTAAAGCTATAAGAGATATTCACCTAAAGGTTCATATATCCTTGAACCTAATGCAATATTATTAAAATAAAATAGCAAGAAAATACTATTGAAAAAAGTAAGTGTCAATGGAAATGGTGTTTAAATTTTTTTTAGTTTAAAATACAATGCTCATACAAGAGGTATACAACTCAATTTTGATTGGTGTAATGCTCATAAAATAATTTTGATTGGTGTAATGGTTGAAAAACACAGATAAAATATGGTTGAACCATATTTTATCTGTGTTTTTTAAGAATGATTTGGATTTTTTTATACATACCCTTTTTATAAATATCTTATTTGGAAATACGTTTGAAGATAGTCAAAGCAAGTCATCAAAATCTGGAATGTACTTTCAATGAAAAATAAAAAATTCTGGAATGTACATGTGCCACTTGTTTAAAAACACCGTAATGGTATTCCATCTTCAATTATTCGTTCATGATCAACTTTGGACATTTTCCATTTTCTATTTATTTTTTTATTTTTTTTAAATAAACTTCCATTAACTTTATGCGCGTTGCACATACCAAATGACTATATTGACAATTTGTGACATCTGACTAGTAGTCTTGAAAGTGAACATGAATATTGGTTTGATGAGTTTCTTGAAAAAAATATCCTTTCAATACAATAGATCCTCTTTCATATATAGAACCGTTATCATCAAAATATTCTAATAGCCTCATCTTTTGTTTAATGCATCACATCAAATAACATTTCACGTTTTCAGTGTTGTCTACAGGCGCAACCATGGAAAAAACATCTCCTGCAAATAATTGGATATATTGGACAACAAATAATTCATGTTAGATTATAACACAAGTACATCTACAAGTTATTTGGAAAAAATTAAACATAAAAATTACCTTCTCTAACAAGATCATAAACTCTATCACCATCAACTGACACTATAGTTTCATTTGATTCCATCTCCTCTGAGCTTGCAAGTGGCATTTTTCCTTTTACATTAAGTTAAATATGTCTCCAAGCTTTAACATATCCTTCATTTTCGTTCTCGCAAATATCTATGGATTCTGTGTCCTCTATGCAAACTGAACAAAAACAAGAGTCATTTCTTCTATCAAATGCAAACCCATTTTAAAAACGTTTTGTTTTAATTGAATATATTTTTCATGTCCCAGGTATTGTACTGGCATCATATGGGATTGATCTATTTACATCTTCGATTCCAACATACCAAAAAAACTTGCACAAGACGAGAACTTGTTAACTTGAAATCTCTCAAGAAAATGATTGAAGATTGAATATAAATTTGAACACGTTCAAATTTATATATCTTGTGTATATACATGTAACATTTATATATAGACACACCTGTGCACATCCCTTGACAGATTATATTCATGTCTTAAATCCATTTTGCACCATTCAACATCATGTTCAGTGGATTCAAATCGATCGACATGAGGGTTCAGCTGATACCTTCAAAGTGTTCTTTTTATACATGCCCCTGTACCGTCGTGCTCTCCTTTTCCATGACCAGTCTCCAAAAAATTCCTACAATGTGTAATGTTTAATTTTTTATGAAGACAACATAACCAATAGAATGATCATGAAGATTTGAACTAACCCGCACACCCATCTGACCATATCCAATGTCGATCGAATTTGATTTTGCATTCTTTCAATGAATCATAAAATTTATCAAAACAATGTTGTACATAATGGGTGTCGTGTGTTCAATCATCATTTATATAAAAGTAATATTCTTTAATAACATGTTGATTGTTGTTGGTTCTTTTTATGTTATCAAGACTCCTTTGAGCATGTCTATATAGAACGTGGACAAATATCGTGACTTGATCAAAATGATAATATTCACTCTATATTTCTTTTTGTGCAGCGAATGTGTAATTCTCTGCAAAATCAACTACAAACAAAATTGTCCCTGGTGGAAACACTTCACGGGATTGTTTGAATTGTAGATCTTGCCATAGAGCTTTATGTGAATGCTTGGTGTATTTATAGATTTCTTCCTCAAACTTCTTCAAAACATCTATCACACAGATTTTATCTACCTTCAAATCAAATCCTTTTGGAAATAACATTTGAAGAATGTGGAGTTGTGATGCTCATATATTCATATATCTTCCAATTGACTCTTATATTAGAAAATGATTGATCATTCATATCAATATGATACTTTGAATGAAACAAACTTAGATTTCCACAACGATCACATTTCTTTCCACCAACACATTATGTTTTGTAAAATAAATCATCATCTTCTCTTTCACATAGAATTTCAGATATAAAAACACGGAATGTGGAAGGAGGAGGTGAACCTAGCCAGAAAGTTTTACCAAAATCCAAAAAAGTGTCATAATACAACTCAAATTCCACATGATAACGACAACAACAAGTGTCATGAACAGTGATTGGTCTAACAAACCATGGTTTTTGTTAAACAAATGTATTGATGAAAATTTTGACTTCTTTGTGCTCTTCTTTGAACTTATTGAACAACTCTATTTGTGTCATTGGCAATATATGTTTTGGATGTTCTTCATATTGTTTTCGTGCTATTCTTTGTCACAACACATCCCTTGTATGTGGTGAAACACGAGATTCTTCCAACCAACAATTACGGGCCAATTCTTTAACATTTTCTGCAAGTCTATCTTTGTAGGGTTGTCTAGAAATCATTGTCCAACAATCCAATTCATCATTTACATCTATTTGCAATCAAAATTTTATATGTTTGTGCAATGTTTTTCTTGACGTTCCCATCGTTTTTTTCCATATGTCGTGTCAAACGATATTTTATATTGCTAAATGAAACAACTGTTGTTTGTATCGCTCTACGTGCAACACGAACATCTTCTTTTCAAGATTTTCCAAAAGCTTTTAATACACTAGTTATATTGTTAAAGACATTTTGTTTCACCTTTGTATCCTTTGTCGACTTTTGAATACCCAATAATGGTGTAGCTTCTTTTAACTTTCTTGATTTCATTAGACAAAGTAAAAGTTGAGCTTGTACTGTTACTGATTCATCTTTGAAAAAATTATTATACATATTCTTAGTTCGATATCTTATATGCTTAGCTTTTTTTTTCCCAAATTTGTCAGTATCAACATTTTCTAATATTTCATCATCAGTGATGGAATTCTCTTACATATTTCAATTTAAAGTTTATATTAAAAAAATAGCTTAGAACACAAATTCATTAAATTATATATACTTGAGTGTTTATCTTGTATTATCTAAATTTATGTACACATACCTATAGGTGATTTGTCTTCTACTTCAATTTTGGTTTCAACGTCTTTTGCTTCAATTCTGGTTTCAATGTATACGCTTCAATTTCAGTTTCGTCTTCTTACCGACATTATGAGACAAATCTATTTATGTTTTAGAAAAACTTATCAAATTATAATCTAATCAATTATATTATTTACAATATTTAGAATTTGAATTCTATACTTGGTCGTACTTTTCTTAATACGGTCACGAATGTCATGTGCTCGATCATCATGTGTTCATGCATACCTTGATGAAAGACTTCTTCTTGTCAAAATCTCTATTGACATTATCATCATTTCTTTCTTCAATATTTGCGTTCTTGTTTCTTCTTTCTCCAATACAAAAGCTTTTTCCTTTGTTCAATTTGGCAAGTATCATCTCGAGCGTCAGAAATTTTCTCTTGCATAAACTTTTGTTTTGAATTTATAGTTATCTGCAAAAGATATGTTCAACAAAGACTTCACCATGAAAAAATTCCTCAACATTTATCTTTCAACATATAATTGTTATTCCAATAAAAACTTGAATAAAACATCAATTACCTTATTCAACAAAACCAAAGATGATTGAAACTTTGTTTAGGTGCTCTAAGCTCATCGTAATATCGATATCGATCCTCTGATTAAGCCTATGGAGCAGAGGGAAGAAATAAAGAAATAAAAGAATGCAACTGCAATTAGTAATATAAATTCTTTGAAATCCCTATCCCCGAGCTCATATATGTCTCTCCATCCGATGAATTGTGTTAAATGTGTTGGACGAAAGCCTATTTATACAATTTGGGGCGAAATGGAAATGATACAGTGTCTTTCATTTTTAGGCAAACGTGTAATGAAATAACAACCTTCAATAAAGCTCTTTCCTTTGTTCAATTTGGCGAGTATCATCTCGAATGCGATCATATTTTCTCTTGCGCAAACTTTTGTGTCCCATGACTTTTATAGTTATCTGTAAAAGATATGTTCAACAAAGACTTCATCTTGAAAAAATTCTCAACATTTATCTTTCAACATATAAATTGTTATTCCAATAAAAACTTGAATAAACATCAATTACCTTATTCAACAAAAACCAAAAAGATGATTCGAAACTTTGTTTAGGTGCTCTAGAAAACCATCATGTATCGATATCGATCCTCCGATTAAGCCTATGGAACAGAGGGAAGAAATAAAGAAATAAAAGAATGCAACTGCAATTAGTAATATAAATGCTTTGAAATCCCTATCCCCGAGCTCATATATGTCTCTCCATCCGATGAATTGTGTTAAATGTGTTCGGCCTAAAGTATATTTATACAATTTGGAGCGAAATGAAATGATACGACGTGTCTTTTCATTTTTTCCGACCGACGGAATTCGCTCAACAACCTTTCGGCCAAAAGAAGGTGTTTTCGGCCGAAAACCTTGGAAACCGTTTAGTTTTGACGGTTTCCATTAGATTTTAGTCTTTCGACCAAAATAATAGTTTTCCAGCTGAAAACATGAAATTATGATTGAAAACAAAAACCAGAGAATTGCCCCAAGCTTACCTGAACTTTGGAGGTTGCAAAGTCCTACAAATACTGAGAATTTGGTTTCGAAAATAACACCAGCATTTCCAAAATTGAATCTACTTTCAATTCTTATAATTTGTTTTCATTTTCTTTATTTTTATCTAATTTTATTTATTAAAAAAAAAAAACACTACATAATATTTTCAGCAGACATTATGATTCGGTGAAATGAAATATCGGTATCTCTAAAAATATAAAGTGAAAAATTTAGAAAAAAAAAATATTCATAATCCTTAAACTATTATGTTCAAAAGGGTATATTTAGATTTTAGTTTTAAGTAAAAATTAAGATATATACAAGGTGTAGAAAAACATGTGTTTAAAATCTGCAACGTTTTCAGCTTGGTCAACTTCAAAAAATTCTAGAAATTATAATATTCATCTGATAGATTCAAAATTATAGTCATAATAAAATAGAGTCTCTGTATATTGTTGCAGTATATTTCGTTTCTTAAAAACATAATTTCAATAATAGATTGATCTAAAAATGAAGAAGACTTGAAATATTTGAATTTATTTGCAATGTAAATGTTATGTGTTTAAAGCAAAAGGATCAGTTTGCAACACATAGATTAAAGGATTACTTATGCAAATTATACATAGACATCAGCATAATCAATGAACATAAGCACACAAACACAACAATTGATAAAGGAGTTCATCCCTCTTATGGGCTACATCTCCTGGTCCAGCTTCCAATGGATCATTATTATTAATTGCTCAAAAGTGCTCAAAAAACATGTCTTACAATGCTCAAACTGACAAACCGACTGCTCCAATGGCTTCAGAGCATCCCAAAACCCCTGTCCGGGCTCTTTCGACACCTCAATCGGTCGAAAAATGAAGAAGTTAGGCCTCCTGGAAGTCTCCCTCTTCAAGCTTGTTGTCTCTGCATTTACAAATTGCACCCTTCTTGTTTGAACCTGGCTCACATGCAAATTTAAGCGTGAAAACCCAACACCGGGTGCAACCGCGCCAACGGTGCAAACCGTAGGATGGTTAAGGGCGCGCCAGCCCCTAACCTCCTAGGCACCTGGGCATATGGCAAGTCATGTGACCGCACGAATGGAAAAAGTAGTTAATTTGTTACAACGGGTATAACTTCCCCGCGCTCCGGTCATATGGGAAACCATGGGCTATATAAAATAACCCCCCGCGCTTTATACACAATGGTATAGTTTAAAACGTGGATTATATGGTATGTAATACAATTGCGCGCGGGTAATATTACAATGGTCATATGTTGTGTAATAAAACCATGGGTCAGGGCTAAGCCCCGACCCGACCCCCCGTCGAATATTACATAAGTTTGAATTCAAATATAATCAAACATATATATATAAAAAGAACCAACTCGTGGTCCAATGGTCGGGTGGTTGTGCAAAGGCGCTATGTGGTGGGGGAGGTCCGGGGGTCGAACCCCGCAGACTCCCATAATTTTACATACAACCATAAACCAATCAACGAGTGACACGTGGCACCCACGGATTGGGCCACGTGTCCTCATACCATTTTCCACCAAAGGA
>SNQJ01S0003407.1:146687-177290 GCA_010110895.2 Picea sitchensis | reverse complement strand
TCCCAAGAGTATATCCAACAGCCCGCAAGCCAGATATACCAATAACTTGTGACTCAGCAGGGGCCGAGACGTCCCGAGGCCCACCGAGTGAACCTCTATCCCAGGGGTCGTCTACCCTTCCAGCCTTGTCACAAGAGGCCAATATGAGCATCCCTACCCCCCGCCGGTTTTGAACTTGTGACCTCCCCGGAAATAACACAAGTTCTTGACCATTGGGCCCACTCAGGTGCTCTTGCCCCTTACCGTTCCCACAAAACCGTGAATGAGTCTATATCCTCTCACAAGTTGTTTAATCACACTACATATTTCGGTCCTCTTTCCAAATTAAAGAAAAAAAATCGATGGCATCCTCTCAATATTTAACAAGTGTGTTTCAATATTGTTTAAAAAATGAAAAATAAAAATGTATATTTAATACTATGTTATATAAGTAAAAGTTTTTTTCAAATTTATAGGAAATGTGAAGTTGGAAGTAGCAATAATATATATTTAAAATTTTTTAGAATACAGTGATATTTTAGATTATAATGTATTTAGATAATAATATATTTTAAATCTTATTTTAATGTAAGGTCAATGTTTCTCCTACTCCAACAACAATATCTAAATTACTAATTTAATTTGTGCTAATAATTATATGAATATATTTACTGCAATACTGAAACTTTAATATAATTTGTGCTAATAAATACTGAAACTTTAATATAATTTGTGCTAATAATTATATGAATATATTTAATACAATACTAAAACTTTAATATCCATATAGTAATAAAATTTTAACATTAATAAAATTGAAAATACATTAATAAAATTTTAACATCTTTTTAAAATTAAACTTTATATACATAAACTTTAAAAACTTTATAAATTTAAAATATTATTTTTGTTGATTGGAAAAAGCGAAATAATACTACAAAAAAATTAATGGTATGATTGATTGAAACGAATACTATGCTTGCCATGAATAGAGTATTGATTTATTGAATTTCAATGTTTAATCTCAACATGTTTACCATCACACTCCCTACAAATAAAATAAGTATAAAAGTTCAAGCAGCAATCATATCGGCAGATGAAATGGTGAGACTGAAGGAGAATGTGCAGTAGTCGGAAGAGAAGGGCAAAGTGGCAAAGTTGAAAGGTCATTAAAAAAATCCAAAGACGTGATAAATGGTGGTTGGAACTCGCAGATAAATGGTGGTTGGAACTCGCAGAGAGTATCCGCAAAAGCTTAAAATTTGGGAATTTTAAGATGTCAAATGATCACGCGACACTGAGGGCCTCAAATTTGGCAGCAATGATGAAGGCTATTGAAAGAAAGTAAAATACCCCAGATGCACTCTACTAGAAGAATGCTCATCATCTTTTGGAAGTTTTGTTATTTTATTTAACATGTATCCCCTCCTTTTACAGAATGATAGTTAACTTGGGCACCCTCATAGGCCTTATGGAAAGAACGCTCAAGGAAGAAATGTGATAGTTAGGTGTTTTTCTGTGATAGATTCCAACAACAAAGAAATGTAATCTATTGCATCAATTCCCTCCCTAGATCCAGCATTCACGTTGCAGGAATGGTTATTGAAAATTTACTTTGTTTGGCACATGGCCAAACGGAATGGATATCTCTTTATTTTATGAAAGCTGTAGATAAAAAATATTTCTGCTTTAGATTGTGGAATAGTCCTATAAAAAACATTTTCAACAGTCTGATTTGTCTTCCTAATGGAACTCAAAAATAGGACAGGGCTCATCAACCAAAAAAAATTCAATACCTCCAGCCCCCGTATACCTCCTCTAACAATTCTTTGCTCTCTGGATGCACCTCCAGACTTTCCTTCCATGTTTGAGTTGACAAATACAAAATAAAGAAACTGGATATACTGAACTTGAGTCAAGAAATCCATGCAAGGGATGCTGTTGACACCTTTTAACTGATAAAATCCATGCAAGGGATGCTGTTGACACCTTAACTGATAAAGTCCATGCAATGGATTTCAAAGAGATACCATCTGTAAGCTGTATACTTGTTTTTTCCAAACAGTGATTGTAATGGAAAAAGCTTGCAGAGATGAGCATGTATTATAGCTTCCATGTTTTAGTTAACAGATAAAAAATAATTCAAGTGGGAATATTGAGCTTAAATGATAGAAATTCATCCAAGGGATCTTGGCTTCCATGTGAGAAAATCATGTATTATAGCTTCCATGTTTCAGTTGACAGATAAAAAGTAAACCATATGGGTATATTGAGCTTAAATGATAGAAATTCATAAGAGGGATCTTGCGATTAGATAAATTGATAAAAACCACAAGGGATCCCAAACTGATAGTAGAAAGAAACTTGCAGGGGACAAAACATATATTGCACGAGGGCTTTGGATAAGGCCCAGTCTTTGTTCTGCATATTTCCTTCTAAAGGGAGCATTGATAAGTAAATGTACACGACTAAGAAAGCTTCAGATTGATTCCTCCTCAATGTTAAGAAAAGCCTACTTCAGAGCACTTGCACAAGCACCAAATTGCTGTATACTTGTGCAAGAAACATAATCGATGGAATGCACAGTAAGATATTTCAGAGTAAATTTAATTAAAATTAGCTTGACAGACCAAATTAAGGAAATTTAAGGTCTACATAAATTTCTCCAAGCACTTGACTAGGTAAGTGTGCTCAATTCAATCCACGACCGTAATCTTAACAGAAAATAAACTTTAGTTTAATTTCACCTTTTCAGAAGCACCAAGTCACTGTGTATTCTTGCAAGAATATATTTGTCATAGTGCACAGGCAGCAGAATAAATTAACTCGAAATAGCTGGACAGACCAAATTAAAGCCTGAATAAATTTTCGAAAAAACTTCGGACATGGCTAGGTAAATGTGCACAATCCAGTGGATGACTTGAACCTTCACAATTTTTTTTGTGTAGTTTAACCTTTATAGAAACCTGAAAAACAGTAACATAGTAAAGTTCGAATTGGCCAAATTCTGATTAAGACTTATATTGATTCAATGAAAAGCAGGAAACGGCCCTACTGCAACTATTTAGAAAATGGTGCCAACCTTGGTAATTTAAAATTAAAACGTAAAATATATCATCTCATTTGAAGAAGCTGAAACGACGAGTTGCATTCATAAAGGAAAATAAAGGGTACATTAATGCTGTGTTTGGTAATTCTAAAGCACAATAAAGCACTTGTATACCCTAAAACTCTGGAGCTATTGTGTTTATGGTGGAAAAAGGAATCTAATATCTAAAGGACCTAACCCCGAAGGCAAACAATGACTTTATTACTGTTTCCTCAATACTTCAAGACAATCTTAAATTCTAAGACAACCATATATCATCATTTTCACCATTCTACAATTTATTTTTTGTACACAACCTGTACCATTCATCCCGATTTACACAGCCAAGTCAATTCAAATTACTGGTTCCTGACACCATCATTACTCCATTCTCAACCCCAGGAAGAATGAAAATCAAGCACATATATGATATTTTACATTACAAGAGAATACATCATAAATCGGGCACTAAACAGAGCAGCCACTATTTATTTATAGGAGGGCTTCAAACTATACTCAAATACATTACATAACGCAACACATACAATTTTCAGGTTGTGCATAATGGAACAAAAACCAACCACTCATTCTAAACGCAGCATCTTCTAGGCCTCAATTCAACCAAAACCATGACATCTGGCACGGACCAGCTTTCAATCATTAATAAGTGCTATACTGAATGAGCCATTTCCAAGAAGGAATAACTAGTTAAGCTCCAGATTCGGCTCTTTATAAAATTAAAAACAAGCACATTTTAAACTGCTTCTTCTTCTTCATACTCGGCCTCATCATCAGCAGTTGCATCTTGATACTGCTGGTACTCTGACACCAAATCATTCATGTTACTTTCTGCCTCTGTGAACTCCATCTCATCCATGCCCTCACCAGTGTACCAGTGCAAGAAAGCTTTTCTCCTAAACATGGCAGTGAATTGTTCACTGACTCGCCTGAACATTTCTTGAATTGAAGTAGAGTTTCCAATGAAGGTGGATGCCATCTTAAGACCTTTGGGAGGAATGTCACAAACACTGGACTTCACATTGTTCGGTATCCACTCAACAAAATAAGAGGAATTTTTGTTTTGAACATTCAACATTTGCTCATCTACTTCTTTTGTGCTCATACGTCCACGGAACATAGCAGAGGCTGTCAGGTAACGCCCATGTCGAGGATCAGCCGCACACATCATGTTCTTGGCATCCCACATTTGCTGTGTAAGTTCAGGCACAGTAAGGGAGCGGTATACTTGGGATCCCCTAGATGTCAAGGGAGCAAATCCCACCATAAAGAAGTGTAAGCGAGGGAATGGAATCAGGTTAACTGCAAGTTTACGCAAATCAGAGTTTAACTGTCCAGGGAACCGCAGGCAGCATGTACATCCACTCATTGTTGCAGATATCAAATGGTTAAGATCTCCAACTGCACCAAAAATAAAATGTAATGTAAATGAATCGATACCCAAAATTAGGTGGTCTCTTTTGAATAAGTCCTACTTATCTGAGTCTGTATATATTAGTAAAAGCAAATTCATATCAAATCCATTAAAACCAGGTATATCCGTGAATTACAAGCAGGAGGTATAGGGTCAAGTCCTCAAGCTAACTGCCTCTGTGATGTTCTTGATATTATGGACCTCACTCACCCAAGTGTTTTCCGAGGTATATATCCCATGAAAATGTGACACAATGACATAAATCCTAACTGCCCAATGGCCAGCAGTGCATATCTCAGGTCTAATTTGCACCAATTACTAACACAAACCCATCAAAACCCAGGTCTACAATACCTAGAAGTTAAGAAGCTAGATGTTGCATATCTTGAGTACCAATATGTGAGCAGTTTCGAAGAATGGTCCGTTTTGGAGGTTGGTGCAGGACAATCATCTCCTTTGGAAATGGTCCGGACAGTCATTCCTTAGGGCAGATTCATTCTCTCCAGGTTGCACTTTGTTTAGTGCCGGAGGAATGGCCCAGGGTGGGGAATGGTTCAGGTTCAACAATCATGGACAAACATTCCTTAGGGCAGACTCATTCTCTCCAGGTTGCACTTTGTTTAGTGCCGGAGGAATGGCTCAGGGTGGGGAATGGTCCAGGCTCAGAAATCAGAACAATTATTCTTCCTTGCTTGAGAAGAATAGTCCAGAATCCAGATAGCCCATCATTGATTTTCTACTCTGAGGGCAGATGCTCTTTTAGATCTCACAGATGTGAGTGAAAGAATAGCCCAGATGATTCAGTTTATATCATAACAATATTTTTTGTGCAGATTGATATCAGATGATTGTTATGGAGACAATAGAGATATGCTATTGTGGTGGATATGTTCCACTGTCTGTGACTATGTGTCACGGTTTGAGTAGTTGTGTACTACTATGGATAAACACAATTGTGTTCTATCAGTTGACTTGTACTAGTTGTCATGGAGATTATCCAGTTGGATAATAATGACGGTGCTCGTGATGCTACCGGTTGAATGGTCTGTTTGTGCTCAAGACCATTATCAGTTATACCTCCCTAGCTAGGAGGGAGTGTTGATATTATGGTAGCTTCGGGAGGTATCAACCTCCATTATGACCTTTGACAAGATTAGAATATTCCGGAAGAAAGAAAAGAAGTGAACGTAACCCTAGAAGAGATGTCGGCTGAGAGAGATAATTAATATGAATTAATTAGTACCCAGAATGAGAAGTCGGCCCAGGCAGTCTGCCAGGATTAATATAAGCACCAGTGAAGTGTTGATGATCACCGGAGTTAATACTCATCTGAGGCGCCGGTTCTCATTTGTACACTTCTAAGAGAATTACTTGAGAAGGCACTTGTGTGCAGCTGCCCGGTCAGCGATGTTGTCTTATGGTCTGGAGAAAGTGCTACCCTTGACTTTGGGTTGGACTCTTCGATCAGCTTTGGTTACTTCTTACTTGCCCGGTGCATTAACCTTTGCTTGGCTATTGGTGCTACGAGGATTCTTCTCTGTCAAGGTCAAGGTGCTTCAGTATATGGTTCCCGGACGAAATAATAGTGATATTGTCTATGGTAAAAAATAACACACATTCTAAGGGTCAGCAGCACATCATGTTCTGGCATCCCACGTTGCTGTGTAAGTTTCATTACCGATGGGGGCGGAACATACTTATCCCCCTAGATGTCAAGGGTAAATCCCATAAAGAGATGTAAAGCGAAATCAGTTTACGCAAATCAGAGTTTGACTGTTCAGGGAACCGCAGGCAGCATGTACATCCACTCATTGTTGCAGATATCAAATGGTTAAGATCTCCAACTGCACCAAAAATAAAATGTAATGTAAATGAATCGATACCCAAAATTAGGTGGTCTCTTTTGAATAAGTCCTACTTATCTGAGTCGGTATGTATTAGTAAAAGCAAATTCATATCAAATCCATTAAAACCAGGTATATCCGTGAATTACAAGCAGGAGTTATAGGGTCAAGTCCTCAAGCTAACTGCCTCTGTGATGTTCTTGATATTATGGACCTCACTCACCCAAGTGTTTTCCGAGGTATATATCCCATGAAAATGTGACACAGTGACATAAATCCTAACTGCTCAATGGCCAGCATGCATATCTATGCTCATATTAATGGGTGCCCAAAATAAAAAAATAAGGCCCAAATGATCAAAGACGCATACGGATACATACTCAATGCAATCCCAAATATCCGTATCCGTTGGAAACAAATCAATAAACTCGAGTAGTCCAAGCAAAATGAAACAAATATATGTTCCACAACGCGAGTAGTCCAAGCAAAATGAAACAAATATATGTTCCACAACGTATAAATGCAATCCTAATATGGCCATGACCATTGTAGTCTAGCACAGACCCATGTACTAAACCTGGTTTAGATATGTACCTTGAGATTGTGATCTTGAGCTTCACAACCACGAGGTATATGTCAAAGGCATGTTTAAATAGTACTGTGGTAATGTCAATATTCAATGTACTTAATGTTAATTTGAATACCAAGTGTTCATGTATCCCCGCCACATTTGGACTGTAAAGCACCTAACTTCTCTTCGTACACCCAGATTTTGAACAGTTAAATACAGTGAAATGGTGGAAATACCCTTCCTGGAAAGCAAGATTTTTTGTCAATACATTATCGCTTTTACTAGAAATAAAGACGAGGTGCTTACATGTGGGTGTTGTTAACTTTAAGGTTCTGAAGCAAATGTCATAAAGTGCTTCATTGTCAAGAACCATGCATTCATCTGCATTCTCCACCAATTGATGTACAGAAAGAGTTGCATTATAAGGCTCCACCACTGTGTCCGATACCTTAGGTGATGGAAAAACAGAGAAAGTCAGCATCATTCTGTCTGGGTACTCCTCCCTTATTTTCGAAATCAAGAGAGTCCCCATTCCCGATCCTGTTCCTCCTCCCAGGGAGTGACATACTTGAAATCCTGCACACCATAGCAGTTCAATCAGCAAAAACACTTCAATAAATAATAAGAAATGAAAAACTGGAGACCCCTAAATATAAAAAGCAAATCCATACAAACTGGCAACAAACAGACCAAAAGATCATAATAAACAGGCAAAGATCTCATATTAAAACCCACGTGAACATGGAAGTACAAAAATAAAATAGTCATCAGCTCCTAGAATGACTAAAAATAGTGCCAAGTAATAAACACAGACTTGCGAGGGCTGAAACCAAAGTACATTGTCAAACAAAAATTTCTGATGCCTTCGAAAGTAACACTTATTTATCCTTAGACCCCACTTACTACAACCATGCTGTTTAAGGATCAAGAATCCCGTGCTCTAATGACGGTTGGGACAATTTCATCAACTTCCCATCTAAAAGTGACAATAATGGTATAGTACTCCCTCTGTAATGACTAAGAAAAACTTATGGAATTAGTAAGACTAGGAAGACAATGTCCCAATGTAAGCTGGCTCAGTTTCAACTAATTGTGGACATTATGGAGCAGAGAATTGAACTTTGGTCTTTTAATTACCAACTACTGGGCCCTGGCACTGTGAAATTACTAGACACAACATACACTCGGAAGACAAAGTCCCAATGGAGGCCGGCTCAGTTTCAACTAACTGCCAACATTATGGGGCAGAGAATTGAACTGTTGTCTTTTAATTACCCACTACTGGTACAGACCCGAGTAGACCCAGGCCTGAAATGCACCAATTACTAGCACATACCCATCTAAACCCCACTCTAAAGTTACAAAGCTTCATGCTACATATCTCGAGTTATACTATTTGATAAATGGGTCAAACCCATTTAAACTCAGGTTTGATATGCATCTCAAGGTTGTAGGGATTAAGGAAACCATCTCTGATATGCACCTCAAGGTTGTAGGAATTAAGGAAGCCAGCTCTGATATGCACCTCTAAGTTGCAAAACTAAAGGTCACATATCTCAGGTCTAATTTGCACCAATTACTAACACAAACCCATCAAAACCCAGGTCTACAATACCTAGAAGTTAAGAAGCTAGATGTTGCATATCTTGAGTACCGATATTTGTGGGGAAAATCCATCTAGACTCAGGTTTGATATGCAACTCAAAGTTGCAAATCTCAATGTACATATCTTAAGTTCCAACATTTGAAATATTGGTCATCTGTGTGAACTTAAAATACTCATCCTCCAACTTCCCAACATGGAGACCTGCAACGTTGAGCTGCATATCAAAGATTAATTTAGTTGGGTTTGTCCGTGCCAATGTCTCTATTCAATGCCCCATGTAATGCCTTCTTAGATGGAAGCTTACTAAACCAGTGGTATATTCCATGTGCAAGAATTTATTCACATTAATATCAGTACTCACCCAATGCGCTCTCTTAATTCAATACACTCACACACAAAAATATTTCTAAATTCAATACATTATAACACACCTAAATACAGACACCAAGAGCCAATGGATAACCCCAGCCCCAGTTCTCACAGTTCAAATACACATTTTTGAAAAATGATAAAATTTTTTTATTAAAAGAAATTGTAGTCTTCCTCTGAATTATGAAGCTATAAAGTGAGAACAAGAACAAAAAGATACCCTGAAGACAATCGCAGTTCTCGGCCTCCTTACGCACAACATCAAGAACGGAGTCAATGAGCTCTGCCCCCTCAGTATAATGCCCTTTGGCCCAGTTGTTCCCGGCGCCCGTCTGCCCGAAGACGAAATTATCTGGCCTGAAGATCTGACCATAGGGACCTGATCGAACGCTGTCCATGGTCCCGGGTTCGAGATCCATCAGCACCGCCCGAGGCACGTAGCGGCCGCCGCTGGCCTCGTTGTAATAGACATTGATCCTCTCCAGCTGCAGATTGGAGTCCCCGCAGTACGAACCCGTGGAATCAATCCCATGCTCGTCACATATCACTTCCCAGAACTTGGCTCCTATCTGGTTCCCGCACTGCCCACCCTGGATGTGCAATATCTCTCTCATTCTCCTCACGCAGCCAGAGATAGAAATCCAACTTCAGTCGAAATCTCAACGGCTGTGAATCGAACCTAAGGCCTCCTCCAATTTCTGAAGCATAACGCCTTCAGTCCTCAAATAGTACACAGAAGCCCCTAGGAACACACAAGCGATATCTGTTAAGCCGTGCGCAAGTCTGACGGAGATTTACAATGAGAAATTGGCTTCGATATTAAGCAAAGATATCGTCGACGTCTGCATGAAGTGGAAAAACGAGATGCGTGGTGTTTAAGATATGAAGATAGAATGTGACTGGTAGGGTGACAGTGGCGGGGCTAGGCTGCTCCAGAGCATCATTTTCAATTTTCAAACTTTGAAAGTCGATTTCTTTGTAGAGAAGATTCCAGAAAGACAAGTTTAGTGGAGCTTTTCAATGACTTTTGTAATTATTGTCACTGTGATCATGCTTCTTTTTCAGGAGGTGGGCTTTCTGTGTACAAAGCTTTGTTTCTACGGCCCCGAAAGGCCTTGGGTGACCCCGTAAGTTCTTGCTGTTCTTCTTTCTCATTTATCTAAAATCGTGTATCGATCATAAAACGACCGTTAATAATATCTCTACGCGCTACAGTGACCCAGGATAGAACTGCAGTGACCCAGGATAGAACTGGATGGGAATAAAATACCGTTTATCGGGCAATGATGTTGTTTGGTTTTAACTAATCATCTTGGAATTTACATCAAGAAGAAGAAGAAATGATTTTAACTTTAGAGGTTAATAATAGTTTATGGGACAGATCGCCTCACACATTGATTTTTGCAGTTCAGTTGATGATGAACTCTTTCAATTTCTCCACTGTCTCTTCGCTGAATAAATTATTCCACGAGCTAACTGTTAAGCTAAAATGAAATGTTTTTCTGTTTCCACTTTTCCAGAGGTGCAGAACACACACCCTTTCTTCCCGAGCTTCTTTTGGTCTTTTCCAACGTCCAGTTTCACAACAAAGTTGATGAGAATTGATTCTTAATTAGACAATAACAATTATATCTGTCGCAGACAAGCGGTGCTAGAGAGTGACACGTGGTGTGTTGGCATTAGTGTCTCCGAATGCATACACTCTGCAAAATCATGCAGATCCAAGGTAAGGTGAACTACATTTAACTTCTATTTAAAGGATTCATGGGAATAAGTTCAGGGTAATGATAAAATATGGTGCAGCGCAATTTGATATTGGGTGATTTTTATGTTCTCCTTGTACAGATGAGAGTTCTGACAGGTATGACAGTGTCACGCTGCCAAACTTTGATCCACGGCATTTCCGAAGAAACTTAACAAAGGAAGCAAGAAAAATGTTTTAATTTTAAATTTGGTTGAGTAAACTAAAAACATCGTGATCTTATTATTTCGTTTTTAGAAGTGGGTATAAGAAACCTAGATTATATAATTAGTTAATTAAAGTTTATTTTATGTTTTTTTTGGGTCTACTTAATGCATTTGCTGATAAATCCATGTTTACTTACATTCTGTGTAGAAATTGATATAGGAAAATAACATGTGAAAAATATGTAAATAAATAATTATTGTTAGTATTCATGTAGTACACAAAATTGAAAGGCATTAGTTTTTATTAGAGGAGGGTAAATACACAAGTGACATATAATGTGATTATAGATAAAAAGGTGGATAATTATATGACATATAATGTGAGTATACACAAAAACAAGATTGATAACTATTTGTCCATGCTAGAATAAACAAAAATATATAATGTGATTATAGATAAAAAGGTGGATAATTATATGACATATAATGTGATTATACACAAAAACAAGGTTGATAACTATTTGTCCATGCTAGAATAAACAAAAAAATATAATGTGATTATAAATAAAAAGGTGGATAATTATATGACATATAATATGACTATACACAAAAACAAGGTTGATTACTATTTGTCCATGCTAGATTAAACAAAAAAATAAAGACGAGGTTTGTTGAGTAAATGTTAAACATCCTATGCCAAGATTATTGAAATAATTTGGTAACTTGAGCTCACCCTTTGCAATAAAAAATGCATTCTCAAATAAGTATTAATATTTTATTCATGCCCAGTATTAAGCAAGCATAGATGTTGAGTAAATGTTAAACATCCTATGCCAAGATTATTGAAATAATTTGGTAACTTGAGCTCACCCTTTGCAATGAAAAATGCATTCTCAAATAAGTATTAATATTTTATTCATGCCCAGTATTAAGCAAACATAGATGTTGAGTAAATGTTAAACATCCTATGCCAAGATTATTGAAATAATTTGGTAACTTGAGCTCACCCTTTGCAATGAAAAATGCATTCTCAAATAAGTATTAATATTTTATTCATGCCCAGTATTAAGCAAGCATAGACATCTGAAAATATTATTTTAGTGTTGTGTTGAGCTAGCAACAATCCCCTATACTATTTTAACTTTCAACATCTAATGAAGTCAAAATAGCACTAGGCCCTCCTCCTATTTTAGATTTCCAAGCCTCCATGAACTTTGTTGTGTATTGATTTTCTTTACTTTGAAACCTCTCATTAAAATTGCTTTGGTTATTCCCTTGAAACTCACCAAGCTCCTAAAGATGTGCATTATTTTTTCCCTCTGCTTGAGAGGCAGTTTTGAATTTAGAAACTTTTCCAAAATCTGTCCAAAACTCTCTTTTGGCATCTTTCAAAAAATTGTTTGTTTGTGTTGTATCACAATTAAACTTTCTTTGGCTACAACACAGTGTGTATCGCACCTAAATGCCTTTGGCCATGATATATCACATCACTCCAAACTTTTCTTTGTCACAATATATTGCATTGTATCAAAGTTTCTTTCCATGTGAAAAATCAACTTTCTCAAACTTTCTTTCATCATGACAAAGGGAAAATTTCTACAAGAAGTCTTTTGCATGCTCCTTACCATCACATCCTTCAAATATTTCTTTCCTTGCTACTCATCACCAAAAGTTTCCACTTACACGACATATCGCATAGAATGAAGTTTTCTTCAAACTTTTTCTTCGTTTTATATATCACATCTCCTCAAACTTTATATCTCTACGACACATCACACCACGCAAATTTTTATTCCATGCGAAACATAAAGGACAAAACATTTTTTGAAGGGGGCACATAAAGACAACTTTTTAAGTGGTATTGTGTCTTCCATAAATTTGTTTGTTTGCGTTGTATCACATTTAAAATTTCTTTGGCTGTGACACATCACACTTTTTGAAACTTTCCTTCATCATGAGAAAGGGAAAATTTCTAAAATAACTCCTTTGCATCCTCCCTACCATCATATCCTTCAATTTGTTATTTCCTTGCGACTCATTGCATGGACCAAAAGTTTCCACTTGCACGACATATCGTATAGGATGAAGTTTTCTTCCCTTGTGATATATTGCAACTCCTCAGACTTTATATCTTTGCAACACACCACAGTGCATCCAAGTTTTGTTTCATGTGATACATAACGGAAAAAACATTAGTTTTAAAGTGGTATGCATAAAATAGACTTTAGGAGGGATTCATAAAAACAAAGTTTTCAAAGATTAAAACATATTGCACCAAAACTTAAGAGAGGTGTGACATATGGCGTATTGCATCAAAACTCAAGAGAGGTGTGACACGGGGAACACAATGCATGAAAAGTCTTAAGATGTGCAAAATGATGCACAAGACAAAATGACACATGCAAAATTTAAAGAGGTGTGACACATTGCGCTACAAGATATTTTCTCCCCGATACATCGCATCCGAACCACATTCTCCCATGAAAAAGCAAGTGCACATCCTTTCAAATTCCATAATAGGTGCCTACACCAAAGTTCCAAGTGTGCGAATGAGGATCAAAGTTCTGAAGGTGGCAATACCATTCTCTATCAAAAGGAAAAACATAAGCTTTATGAGAATAATCCAAAATTTAAATAGGAAGTTGCCTCACCTTTAGATGTAAAAGGGACCCGTTTAAAAATAAAAGGATATGATTAGTTTAAACAATTACGCAAAATAAACTGTCGAACTTCTAAGGAGACAGTTACGGAAAAAAAATTGTTCAACTTCTAAGTTACGCAAAAGAAACTGTTAAAACTGAAACTCCCACTTGGCCCCTAGGCAAAGAGAGGGCACTTATTTTGTAAACAATTATAAATGATAGAAAGTCTAAGGATGATAAGTTTTTTTTTTCTATTGGAGCTTTCATGTAATAATGCTAGAATTTTTAATGAGTAGAACCCACTTTTGGGCCAGCCATTTTTTGGAGAAATCTAATTCCTATATGTATCTGTTGTGGACTATTTCAATGCTTTTGTTGGGCACTAGAATTGTGTAAGAATGTATCTTACAATGTGGACTATCCTTATATGTAGTTGTTGCATTCTTATTTATGTTCTCTAGAATTGTTACTATTAGTCATGCTCAGATGCATGCATTTTCATCTTGAATTAGTCACATTTCTTTCTTTAGTTTAGAAATCATAAACGATGGATCGGGCCAAACTAGTAAACCCCAAAATTAGTAATGGTTGTTGGGCCAAAATCCGAATGAGTTCCCTATTCCAAATGGTGAAGAGTCTAATTGGGACTTCTTGCCAAGGGTAACCCCTACTATTGACGAAAGTCATTTTTTACCCATCAACATGTTGTATAGCCCAAGGTCATAAAAATAGACTAATATTGGAAAATAAAGGATTAACATAGGCTCAGAATCAAGCACGAATATTTGTTGATGAAACTAGAAAAGTAGGAATAGGACAAAACAATTAAATTTGATCATTTCATTACCAATACAATGGGCATAGGAAAATGCCCTTGTTTAAAATACAAGGATTTACACATTACAACAAGATTGCATTGCATGATGCAAAGGACACTTGAATGAAAAAAAAAAAATGGCCTACTACATTTTTAATGCCACTTCTCACATCCATAATTTTTCATCTCCCTTGTACCAAATGCTATTTTTTTTGTCAACGCCTTTTGAAAGTAGTAATGTTACAACATTATACATCGTAACTAAATCTAGAAATGCCCTAGTTATAACTCAACTTTGGTGAATACCGAGGCAAGAGATCCTCTGCAGAATAACGAACTTTATGGTACCAATATCCTTCCAATTGACTTAAATCAAATGAATTGATGATGCCATAGTCAAACTACATGTAACACATGTAAAGTTGAGTTGTTGCATCAAGAGGTGGTTTTTCCCAACACTCCTCATAGTGTTTTGGAATAAGCACTGTCACCAGGCCATCAAATGGTGAAAAATTACAATTTGGGTAGGAAGTTAAAATGGATGATGGTATATTTTGTCGATGTCCATGGCAGAAGGCGAAGAGACAATGTGATGTAGACTACAAAACATTTATGAACATAGATTTGTATAAAATTGCAATGAAGGAAATGTTGATAGACAATATGAAATGCATGCTGGAATTAATGACGAGTGCAATTGTTTAGTTGAGAAGTAGTTACATAAGAAATGTGGTAATGAGAGGTAAATTGAAGGCACAGTAACAAAAATGAAAATGGACTTGTTAGAGGAAAAACAATGGCAAAAATTTGGAATGGTGCAATGCCTCTTCTTGCTTCTTTCATGTCACATGGGGATTTTCCTTCATTCTTTTGTACTTTTCAAAGATAAATGCCAGGGAGATGTGAAGATCCTTAGAAGAGGGGACTCTAAATATTACAATGAGGGTTAGACCTTGTCATTTATCGATAACAATGTCAATTGTAACTTTGGTAATGTCATCCCTTAAGATTTACGTATTGTTAATGTCCATGCCATTTTAAGTGGGATCTAAGTATGATTCCCCCCTTGTATAGGTGGAATTGGAACAAAAGTTCGATTGTTGGGATCCCATGGAGGGCCAATGTACTTATTGAAGCTCACAACAAAAAATGTTGGTAGTTGTGGAGGTTTATGGTTTTCTTTGTAGAATATGGTAATAATTTGACTGAGCAATCCATTAACAAGGCCAAATGTTCTTTGTAGAATATGGTAATAATTTCACTGAGCGATCCATTAACGAGGCCAAATGCAACAAATAGGTTAGATGTTAACATCACTTTTTGGCCAAGGCAGAGGAAATTTTCATCTTCAAATGTAGAGGGAACATGGTTGTTGCTTTGCTCAACATTTTAGAGTGCTATTGGAATGTTTATGTTAGTCACCAATAAAAAAAATATATTTCCTAAGGTCATGGTTCTAAAATTAGCAAAGGCGCTAAATAGTTTGGAGGCATGAAAAATTGATAGGAAGATTAATAATGGCATAAAGCAATTAAGTTTGGTGAAGAAATTAATCAAGATTGGGCCCAAAATAACTTTGATCATGATCCATCAAAATCCACGGCCAGGAAGCATTACAGAGCTTGAAGTTGCGCGAGGGATAATTCTGAAGGGTGGTCCCGTAATCCAAACCGCGGTTTCCATTGAGGATTATGTGTCAACATTGGGTTGATTGCGGAATAATAAGTGGGTTGTTCCAAAACCGCCAATCCACATCTCCGCAAAATCGAAAAGTATAAAGTGTCGATTTGACATTTTCATTTTTTATTATTTTCAAACACGAGAACCATTAGAACACTGTCCCGACCGCCATTTTCCATTGCAACACAAATTTGCACCATTACAGTTTACTTCCAGGTATTTATCTCGTCTCCATGGATCCCATAGTATTTCTAGTAGCAGAGCAAGACCCTGAAGTAAATGAGGAATCCCTAATTGACAGAGATGTAGATGTATTTGATCTTGATATCACTATTTCCCCCATTTCTGTGTCTCGAAGCAACTTGGTTGATGTAAAGGGAAAAAATATTCCATTTTTAGATGCAGTCTAGGATTCCATTGTCCCATATGCTGTCAAACTTTCTTTCCCATTTCCTGAATTTGTAGGTTGGTGCGCTAAGAAATATTCCCATGCAGAAAGGGTAATTGTCAATGAACAGGGGTCTCAAGTCTTGTGTAGAATAGATATTCTATCAGTTCGAGAGTCACTTGATATACCATTAATTTTTTCCATAAATTTTGAGTCATTCAACGAAGAATAAATTATTAGAGTTTACAGAGAATGTCTGCCAGAGCTTAAAAGTCAATTTCTGCAACAAATCATCCAACCTGAACAAATGCTAGAGATCCCGTCCTTACCAATGAGTATCAACATGATGGTCATTGAAGTTTAGTGGGTATGTTCCCTATTGAGTCAGGTCCTAGGTCTAGATAGTGATAAATATGTTGTTGAAGTCATGCTCGGTTTTCTTTTGAATTTTTTCAAGTCAGAGTCTGGTCAGTCAGTCCAAATTAATTTTGATGAATTCCTAGATGACACCATTCACAAGAAACTAGTGAATTTCCACTCTTTGAGACATTTCATATATTATACATATCTGTTAAAGGTTTTCTAGGCAAGAAACCATGAAGAAATCCCTGAAGAAACCTTTGTATCTATCGAGTGTAAAATAATCACTTCTCTCATATTCATCAATAAGATCATGTCAATAATCTAATCTCTGATTTTTAATGCAAGTTTACCCAAAGTTTTGGAGGACATGAAGATTCACCTGCAACCAAATCCAGAAAACAAAGTAGGAGTCTGGGTACATTTTATGCATTCAACAATGATTTGGGTATATGGTTTTCATGAGTCTCCTTACTTGTTACTTGTTTTACTAACTCCCAAGATTTTCACTCTTGAGTTCATCAGACAAAGAATCATCTCTGAGACAAAGAACTTCAACAAATTGCATAGAGCCTCTAACATTAAATTTCCCTTTGTTATTGGTCCTTTTGTTGTTAAGTCCAAATCATGTTTATCATAGGTTAAGGAAAAACTCAAAGATTTTGGTTTTTCAAAAATACAAGGAAGAAAATATGATCCACATCAGATCATATCCAAGGGAAGATAGATGAATAAAAACACACCTTATGAACATGAGGATGTTGAAGTCTTGGACAAATAAGCTAACTTGGAAGTGTGTATTGATGTGGAAGCACCTTTGTAGCGAGTACAAACACAACAAGCTCCTCAAGAAATGGTGAATAAAATTCCCAAAGCCAGTTTTTACAACAAAAGAAGCATTTTAGAGACTATGGATATTGATGTTGAACAAACTGCTAAAAAGAAGATGGAAATTATTCAGCCAAATCATATTGTAGATTTGGAAGATGAAGGACCCATAGATCAAGTGAATTTGAACATTGTGGAAAGTGGTACCAGTATTGTAGAAATTGAGGAAATAAGTCAGCTTGAAAGTGAAGGCAGCTCAAGAGTTTTTCACAGTCAAAAATATTATTTTGATAAAGCACCTCATACAACCTATCAGTCTAGAGAAGACCTAGCAAAACAATATGCTAAAAAAAGAAATGTGGCTTTGGGTGAAATGAGGGATTTGTTTCCTGAAGTGGAAAAAKTTTCTCAACAAAAAGCTTCTTTGTTCGCTATGAGGGATACTGAAAATAAAAWTTTTAATATTGCATTTGCAAAGGAGAGATCAAAGGGTTAAAGGAAAACATGGAGAAATTGGAGCAGGAAGTGCGCACAAAGGACRAAGATAAAGGATCAAACTGTAGAAATATCCACAAATCCCAGATTTTGTGAACTGAAATTGTCTATTTTAAGTGGAATCGGTTCAAACCGAATAAAATAAAATTGTTGTATAAATATTGTATCTTTTGATGTATTCGGGGTTGGTAGAAGTACAAAGGAAAACTTTGCATTGACCATTGTATACAATTTCTGAATTTGAAAGAATTGCTAGTGTTGGCATAGAGGCAGACCCAGGGTTCAACGCTTCAACAACGCACCAGAAAACCCTAACTACTGGCCCTTTTCGGCAACACTTGCGAAGAAGATGCAGTCTCACCCGAAGTAGCAATAGGGGGTTGCAGGACACAAGTGTCTACAACCAAAGGAAATGCAAAGTGAATCCATGACAACAACAAAAAACAATCTAGATATTCTTTACCACTATTCTTTTCACTTCGCGAGGCTATCTCTATCTCTTATCTTTAATCACAACAATGCAATAACAATATATCAAATGGAAAATAAAACAACATCAACCACAAAGATAATAATATATACGTGGTTCACCCTCTCCCTAGGGCTACGTCCACAAAAATGTGTTTCTTGATATATTAGATGGAAACATACAGTTATATCTGCACACTTAGTTGCAGATCTTTCTCTTCCCCCCTGCACACCCAGCTGCAAGGTTGATCTTTACACCGAGTTGAAGATCCAGAATACAGATTCAATATTTCTCTCAATAACAATCAACAATGAACACCGACCAATATTTACCAATAGTGAACCAACCCTCTCGACTCTTCTACACCTTTATTTATACATTACATGACCAAAGCCTAGGTGTCAAAACCCTAGGTGCCAAAACCCTAGGTCCACTTGACCCGCGTTTTAAGGGCTTCACCAACCTGTCCTTCCTTCTTTTCCCCGAGGTGCTCCAAAGCATCCGTTGGTGTCTTTTTCTGATTGTTGAGTTGTCCCCAATCCATCTTCTTTGATGCTTTGTCTTCCTTGATATTCTCTTCCAACAAATAGCTTTTCCTTTACTTCACTCCTTCTTTTCTACTTCTTTACCCAATTCAACACTTACTTAGTTAATGTGCCTTCTGCGCAGTTCATACTTCATCTTTCTTCTTCCTTAATCTTCACTTTCTTCCTTAATACATAGCCAAGGGCCAACATGCCCCCAACACTCACATGTGACTCGTCCCAAGTCACTGCAAGGTTGAGCCTTCTATATCACTTCAACTGCAGACTGCGTGGAGCAGCCTGTGCTTTATGCTCTGTCCCTCCCTATTGTGTGCATATTGTCTTTTCTATATCTGGTACCCAGTTTCAACTGCACCTAGTACCTAGACCCTTCCTCTTTTTCTTTTACTGAGAGATGCGAGGCAACTGGTTGTCATAATACAATTTCAACTAGCTCCCATTTACCAACCCTTCTTTCCATTCTCCATTAAGGGTCTTCAACTGCACAACTCCTCCTTCTGTAACATAGGAAACCTCAAATGGACCAAGCCAATGTTTCCTGAACTTCCCTAGATGCTTCATGAACTTGTTGTCATACACAAGTACCAAATCTCCTTGCTCGAATGCCTTCCTCTTGATATGTCTATCATGGTAAGCCTTTTCTCTTTCTTTTTGTACCTGCTGATGAAATCCTGCAATAAACCTGTCTTCCTCTAACTCTAGAAACTGTGCAAGCCTATATTGAACAACGCTAGTGTCATCCATGCCTGTAAATGTTGAGATTCTTAAACTAGGAACCAAATATTCCATAGGTACCACTGCTTCCAAGCCATAAACTAACTTAAATGGGGTCTGCGTTGTTAATTTCTCGCAAGTAGTTCTATAAGCCCATAATACTGCTGGAATTCTTAAATCCCAATCATCTCTGTTAACACTACAAATCTTAGTCAACGTTGTCTCCAAGATCTTATTGAAAGCTTCGATTGTACCATTCTCCCGTGGGTGGTATGGAGTGCTCTTCTGATGGTGAACTTCAAATTCCTGATTCAAGGCTTCAATAGTTTTGTTGATGAAGTGTGTGCCTTGATCACTCATAAGAATATTCGGGCATCCAAATCTGGTTATTATATCCTCAAAGATGAACTGTGCAGCTGTGGCTGCACTATAGTCCTTAACTGCTCTTGCTTCAGCCCATCTAGTCAAATACTCTGTAGTAGTGATAATGTATCGAGCTCATGTTCACCTTCCTGGTGGGTTAATAGGTCCCACAAATTCAATATCCCATTTCTCAAATACTTTTAATGTTACTTGCGGTGCCAAAGGCATCTCATCCCATCTAGAGCGCTTTCCTACCCTTTGACATACATCGCGGGCTCTGTAGTATTCCTTAGCATCCTTGTGTAAAGTAGGCCACCAGAGGCCAGCTTTGAGAACCTTCTGCTTTGTTGCTTTCCCTGCATAATGTCCTCTTGCAATGCCTTCATGTTCTTCTGCAAGAATCAATGGTATTTCTGACTCCATAACGCATCTCCTCAAGATCTCATATGGTCCCATCTTATACAACTGTCCAACTATGAGTTGAAAATCTATAGCGCAGACTACTAACTGTTTCTTCTGAATGAGTGTACACTCACGAGGTGCCATTCATGTGGACATGAATTAAATTGTCTTGGCACAGTGATCATCGACTTTTCTGATGTCCAACAACGGTGCATATGGTAGTGTATCCTCCAGACTAGTAGGTTCATCTCCATGTTCCAACCTGGATAAGTGGTCAGGTCCTTTATTCATTCTTCCTTGCTTGACCACAATCTCAAAGTCATACTCATGGAATAGTAGTATCCATTTTCATATTCTTCCCCCCAACATTGGGTTGTTGACTAGGTACTTCAATGCAGAGTGATCAGTGAACACCTTAAAATGTCCTCCCAGCAGATAGTGTCTAAACTTATGTAGCGCTATACCATATCTAAGCCTTCTCTTTCAGTGGTAGTATAATTCCTTTCAGCTGTAGAAATCTTCCTGCTAGCAAAGGATATAGGGTGGTCAATGTCTCCTGCACCCGGTTGTGCCAAAACTGCTTCCAATGCAATGGATGAGGCATCGACATGAACATTGAACTCCCTACTCCAATCTGGAAAAACCAAGATTGGCGCAGTGACCATTTTATGCTTTAGTGTGTGGAAGCTCTGCTGGAATTCTTTTGTCCATTGGAACTTACTATCTTTCTTTAATAGCTTCTCCATGGGTGTTTTTATCTGTGCATAACCCTTAATAAACTTTCTATAGTATCCAGTGTGCCCCAATGCAATGTGCAACTGTCTAACTGAAGTGGGAGGAGGTAGATCAACAATGATGGAAATCTTGGAAGGATCCACCAACAACCCATGTTTACACACAATATTCCCTAGCAGCACTTCAAAGGGTGAAAAGAAAATACATTTTTTCAAATTCAGGGCAATCTGACATTGCCTGCACTTATCTAACATCAGTCTCAAACATTCAATATGATTTTTCAATAGGCTAAAGATAGTCCAATCGTCAAAATATGCTTCCAAGAACTTGTGTAAAAAGTCCTTAAATGCTTCGACCACCACCCTGGAAAAGATGGTTGGTGCATTTTTCAACCCAAAAGGCATCACAGTGTACTGAAAAGACCCCCATTATGTTGCAAATGTAGTCTTATGTTGATCTTCCTTAGCAATTTTGATCTGGTGATAACCTGGAAATCCATCTGTGAATGAGTAAACCTCTTGTCCTCCTACATTATCTAGAACTTCATCAGTAAAAGGTGTAGGAAATGGGTCATGTAGGCATGCATCATTCAATTTCCTTAGATCTACACAAATTCTGATTTCTCCTGACTTCTTATCTTGGACCACCATAGGGCTAATCCATTCATATTCTTCAATAGGATCTATGATTCTTGCTTCCAACATTCTATCCAATTCAATCCTAACTTTCTTCTTGTATTTTGGATTCAGTCGGTAAGGTCTTTGCTTGATAGGTCTTGCACCTGCTCTCAAGGGGATCTTCATTTCTCCCATGGGCCCTTTAATTCCCTTCATATCTGTGAACTTGGTTGGAAACAAGTCCTGATATTCATGTAATAGCTCCGTGATCTTGCTAATAGTAGAATCATCCCAATAGTCTCCAACGTTTGCCATCTTAGGTGCTTTCTCAGTTCCAATATTAACTTTCTTAAGTTTAATGGGCTTCCCAACAAAGGGTAATTCAATCCATGGTCCTTCTATGTCTCTGTGTCCCTCAGTTTCTAAAATGTTTACATCCCTTGGGTCATCATCCTCATCAGCATTAATATTGTAGCAATCCTGTAACTGCTGAAGAGGTGCAATCCATCCCTATGCTTCTTGGGTAAAATAAAGGTTAGGTTCCTCTTCGAAGACCTTTTTTCTTACAATTTGTAAAGCCTGATCTACTATAGGGTACTGACTCTCGAATAAAAACACAGCTATAAATTTCCGAGTCATTCCATACCAGTCTGTAGTGAAGAGGCGCAGTTCTTCTTGAATATACCATTTGATAGGAGTAGTATCCAAGGTGTTAATGAATTTATGCACCTATTTTTCTTTAGGAATGTTGCTCCAGGCCTCCTCACAACTTCGCAGGTGGTCCTTAGGAAAACTCTAGCCTGTCTATCGAACTTCGCATCCTTATGCTTGGTTTGAAAAATGCATTGTCAATAAGGTGTGACATTGTACTTGCTCTGCGATGTTCTTCTTGTGTGTTCCCCACCATCTAGCTGGTGTTGCTTTTAAGGCTTCATCCATTGCCAACATCCTCTGTTTTACTGGTACAATTTTCTCAAATTCAGCTAGAAATGTCTCTAAATGATTCAAGTTGTCAAATGTAGGAAGATTACTTACTTTTGTGCCAATCCAACAAACTTCTTTGGTCAATCTGGCACATCTCTGCGTAGAGACTTCATACATTATGTCCTGCCAATTTTCCAATGCTTCCTCTGAATCTGATGAACATGCACTTCCACTTCACCAACTTAGATTTCCATCTGTTGTGGGATTAGTATAATCCTGTTGTCTTGCTATCAGTTTATAGATGTTCTCTAGCTCATATGCATGGTCTTCTTCCCTAATAGGTTCTATGTATCTGTGACCTTCATCGGGGCCCAGAGGTGCAATGACCTTAAGGACATTATCCTCGAATGTCATTCTTCTCTTCTTTAGGTCAACAACAGTCGAATTGTTGAAAGCCCAATCAATTTCTAACAACGCAGGATAAGGACATCTGTCATCAACAATCTCAATTACTTCCAAGTCTGCAAACGTCCTTACCCCATCGATGTCTACAGGGACATGCTCTAGTCTTCCAAAGGGGCTCACTGCCTGTTGATTAGCCATCCTAAGCCTAATAGGAGAGTAATTCAATCTAGGTTTTCCCATCAGTGCCCAATTCTTCTTCGTCATAACATTTACTTCTGATCCCAAGTCGAGGACCACATAGTCCATGTCGTAGTCTCCAATCTGAGCACTAAGGTGTAATTTCTTGTTTGTCCTCCTTTTCCTAGATACTTGATTCACAAGTCTACTCAACAGAGGATCTATTCTCCCAATTCCATACCATCTTACTAGGTGTTGTAGCTCCTACACAAATTTTTCATATTTAATCAAATTGATACATGTATATAAGATGTCCATGAGCTTGCTTACCTCTTTTCCTTGTCTCGCTAGGGCAGACCGATCAAATTCTAGTGGAATTTCACATTCCCTTACTTCTGGTTGTGCCTTAGATGAAGAAGCTTGTTCCCCTACAAATTATTTCCTTGCTTCTTCAAAAGTATGCCTCTCCCTCGTTGGATCAAACAATTGTGCCTTCTCTGCAGTTCTTCTGATCCCTAATCCTTCTATATTTTTTCCTGGAGTCATTCTATCTTCTCCTGTAACAATGCCTCCTCTAGTAATCACAACGACTCTAGGGTCCTCCCCGTGAGGTTCAACTGATATTAATTGTACTTGTTGTTTTCCTCCTCGTCTCTCCTGAAGTTTGGATAACAACACTGGACAATATTCAATGACATGATCAAACGAATTACAACAGTTACAAATAGTGCAAGGGTTCTGAAATCCCTTGCCAAATGTCCTGGTTGTGCGTAGTTATAGAAAATCATCTGACCTCGACCTCGACCCATGCCTCCTCCTCGTCCTCTTCCTCTGAATCCACCACGAGGGTTGAAGTTTCCTCTTCCTAGGGAGTTGAACTATGTATTTTTTCCTTCTTGCCGTACTTCTCCTTGAATTTTATATGTATCCCTTGATCTTTCATGCATGAGATCATAAGCCCTACAATACTTCTCATCATGCCCCACAGATTTGAAAAATGTACGATAAATATTGGTAGGTGTCTGGAAATATTTTTGCATATAATAACATTCACCAGGGCGATGTCTAGTTCTACACACCTCGCACTAGGGTACAGTAGCCTGCTTCAAAGGACTAGGTGCTCCAGAGGCCAAGTATTCATTAAATAGGGGACAATGCTCTTTGTCATGGCCCTCTGATTTACATATGATACACTAGATATCCTCTCTTTTATCCTTTCCTTTATCTTTCTTCATATCTTCGACCTGTAAAGATAAACTGGTTAATTGATTCAAAATCTGACTCATACCTGGACTAGATTCTCCTACATGGGCTGCTTCTAGTTTCATGGCGATCTCCAATGCTTCAGCCTGCGAAGCGACCTTTTGTTGCATCAGAGGATCTCTAATGTGTGGCAGGAGAGCAATGATGAACCATTCTTTATTCTGTTCGTCTGGGATCTGAAAATTCAAATGAATTGTCAAAGTCTTAAACTTCTGATGAAACTCCCACACAGGTTCAATCACCTTCTGCTTGATTTCCTTCAACTCTGTAATACATTGTGACTCCGACTTAGGTTTCTTGAATACTGCACTCAACGCAGTCTTAATTTCATTTAGCGGTTTAGGCTGTCCAGGTCCTGAAGAAAACTTCATATACTAACTCAGTGTGTGGTCCCTCAAGGTAGTACTAAACTAAGTTCTCTTAACAGCTTCATCAGTGACTTGCTTAATGCTCCATACAACTTCACATAAGAACCGGTGCTGGTCAGGATCTTCAGATCTGTCTCCTCTAAAGATAGGTAACCTCATTTCATCTGCCATAAATCTTCCTTAGTTTCTTGACTGAGTATGTACCAAACTGCTTGTAACAGTACTTTGATTGTTCTTACTACTCTGGTTACTCTGGTTACTTAATGCTGCTAAAACAACAGGAGGAATAATAGTAGTTACTTCGACAGTAGGCGTAGTCCCTGAAGTTTCTGGTTATCCTTGGCGAAGTTCCTCAACCTCTACTTCTTCTATTCTTGAGGACTCTGAATACTCTTCGTCTATTAGATCTGCTTCTTCTCCACTGTAGAATTCCTCGTCTCTGTAATTCTACGTAAATAGGTTCGCAAGACGAACCTCTCTGAATGATCTCCCACTACGCATGTGTCCAGCCTCTGTGTCACTGACACTGTCTAAATTCTTGAACATTAGATTCACTGTATCTTCAGGGTATTTTTCTCATGCAATAACATCTTAATCCTCAAATTTAAAAAGTGTAGGAACTTTCCTCTAGGTCCTTTAAAGAAATACCTCTCTGCTTGAATATACGATTCGACTATGTCAATAACAAACTCAGTAATGTATCCTCCAATAGTGATATCAAACCAAAGATCCACTTCTCTAGACACAACGTTATCAACTCTCTTAACTTTCTTGATCAACGTCGTTGTCCAAACCACATGTGGTCTAGATTTGATATCAAACTGGGTATCTACTAATCTGACTAACCACTCATATAACTCCTTATAAACTCCTCCAAAGAAAATTTTGTGTATGTCGGTAAAGATGTACCTCCCCAACCAGTCTTTTGTACTAATGCTAGGGTTCTTGTTCTGAGCTTCAACAAAGTCCCTTTCTTGTTCTTCTATCCACTTCTAAATTTCTGTCTTCGATGGAAACCACCTTGACATTCCCTCAAGCAGATCCCGGTCCCAACAACGGAACCATTTGTTGGCACAGGGGCAGACTCAAGGTTCAATGCTTCAACAACGCACCAACAAACCCTAACTACTGGCTCTTTTGGTAACACCTGCGAAGCAGATGCAGTCTCACCCGAAGTAGAAATAGGGGGTTGCAGGACACATGTGTCTACAACCAGAGGAAATGCAAAGTGAATCCAGGATGACAACACAAAACAATCTAGATATTCTTTACCACTATTCTACTCACTTCGTGAGGCTATCTCTATCTCTTATATTTAATCACAATAATGCAATAACAATATATCAGATGGAAAATAACACAACATCAACCACAAAGACAATAATATATATGTGGTTCACCCTCTCCCTAGGGCTACGTCCACAGAACTGTGTTTCTTGATATATTAGATGGAAACATACAGTTCTATCCGCACACTTAGTTGCAGATATTTCTCTCTCTTTCTCTTCCCTTCATGTGCACCTAGCTGCAGGGTTGATCTTCCCACCCAGCTGAAGATCCATAATACAGACTCAATATTGCTCTCAATAACAATCAACAATGAAAAACAACCAATATTTACCAATAGTGAACCAACCCTCTCGACTCTTCTACACCTTTATTTATACATTACATGAACAAAGTCTAGATGTCAAAACCCTAGATCCAAAACCCTAGGTCCACTTGAACCGCGTTTTAATGGCTTTGCTAGCCTGTCCTTCGTTGTTTTCCACGAGGTGCTCCAAAGCGTCTGTTGGTGTATTTTCCCACTTGCTGAGTTGTCCCCAATCCATATTCTTCGATGCTTTGTCTTCCTCGATCTTCTCTTCCAACGGATAGCTTTTCCTTTACTTCGCTCCTTATTTTCTGCTTCTTTATCCACTTCGACCCTTACTCAGTTAATGTGCCTTCCGTGCAGTTCATACTTCATCTTTATTCTTCCTTAATCTTTGCTTTCTTCCTTAATACATAACCAAGGGCCAACATCTAGTGCAGATGTCCAAAACTTTTTCATACCAAAGGTTCCAGTGGTAATGATCTGAAGCGTGTTTTCCTTCATGTATGTTCTTCCCATTCCTCTATCTTTCATCTTATTATGCTCATATGTTTGAATTAGATATTAAATTGTCTGAAATCCATCTTAATAGGTGCTTTAGATTCTAGCGATTCAAATACTATCTATTCTTTCTTAACTCATCAGAATTCATCTTAATGGTGCTCTGAATGTTGTTATATGTTTTCCTCTTTCTTCCATTCTATAATATCAATTTAAAAAAACTGAAAGATCATTGCCTACCTAGCCTTTCCTTCCTTGAGATTTCTATTTAGCAGGCACAATTTTCATTCGCTTTCAAAGATCGACTCCATTGCCCAAATAAATACCTTCCTTTTTGCCAACAAACCTTTAAAATCCCTTCACCTTTTCAAAAACCTAGCCACTAATATTCAAAGAAGATTCATCTTTAGAGACAAAGTGACAAGAGAGATCCCTCTCAGAACTGAAAGGCTAGTTTCAGTTCTAAAGTGGTTCTGTGGTTACCTTTGTGAGTTGCCTCCTCAACCTAGGAAATTTACTTAGTGCTAACAGTTTAAAAACTTTAGCATTTGTTGATAATGTTGGGTAGCCAGATTATTGGTTGCAAATAAGTGTATTGAAGCATGGAAAGTACACAACACATCTTAAGAAAGGAAGGAGTCTATTCTAGACCATGAGATGCTTCAAGTCCTCTAAAGAAGGCTTTGCATTTATGGTGTTGTGAGTTCCTAAAGGCAACTTGAGATGGTTTATCCCCTTTTCAAGTTAATACAATTTGTAGAGTGATTTTTGTGTTAAAGCTACACCAAAGCGCAGATCCATGGGATGCACTTGCATATTGTGGAATGTCCTTTATAGGTGACAATTGGTCGAGTTCTATGACGAGAATAATAGATCAACCTCCAAAAGGGTTGTTTTTATGTAGAGGGAATGATTCTTGAAGATGCTCGTTGATGTGACTGAAAAGTGTTGGCCCTATGAAGCTTATTTCATCAACGAGAAAGTATCAGATATTTAAGGTCTTCTTGGAGGCTTGAAATGGCAGGAAATGCTTTATAGGAATGCAAATGGAGGAATGGATATGTATATGCCTGAATGTTGAAGGCTGCAACATCGATCGAAGGAAGCAATAACAATGGGTTTTTAAGGAATTTTGTGGTTGAGGAAAGTTTTTCTTTAATGCATCCAATAAAATATGATTTTCTAGTACCTATAGTACCTTGTATGATCATTCTTAGTGGAGGGTTGTTATCTTTTCTTGTGGAGTGCTTCAAGACAATAGAGAGATATTTAAGTTGGTTGGGGGACAATGTTTTAGGAGAGGGTGTATTGGAATAGCACGATTATGGAAGTTGGTGGTGTCAATGATTGTTTTTTATGAACTATATGGTTATTCGTTGCAAGTTGAAGGGGATAGATGTAATATTCCAATTATGGTTGTTTTCAAAGTCACGATGGCCTAGCATGTCAAGGTCACTTATTTGGATGTCGTTGGTAGGGTGTATTTGGGAGAACATTTCCCATTCATCCGAATCCATGGGGTGTGAGGTTTGCATTTCTTCTTTGAATTTTTTTTCTTGTGCAATAGGAAGAGGTGTAGGGGGTTTGCGCTTGACATGCCAAGGAGTGTATGCATTCTTTATTTGTGCCCGATTTGCAGTAATTTCTTCATTGGAAGTGCCTATGTCTAATGGAATATTATGGAAAGGTTTATATAGCATGAGTTCACTCCTACAAAAATTTATGTAGGAGGGTGCATACATGGCGGATATCATAGAGTAGAGAGGTAGAGCATAGAAAATTTCCTTTGGCTCTTGTTCTTTCCATTTTTCAATTTTTTGGCAAGCATGATATGACCAACATTTTGCAACATCTATAAGATGTGTGTATTGTAGTAGGGATGGATGCAAAAGGTATGCATCTATGAAATTTGTTGTTGGGAAGGATGTGTTATTTTTTGGCAAGATACGCCTATAATTGTTTTGATTAACATTCAAGGAGAAGAAGGGGAAACCACTAATTGTGAGGGGAATTTTTTGCAACATATGGCATGTTTCTTGTGCTCCTATGTCATAATCTACAAGTGTTTCTGTACTTGGAATTTTCAAACTATGATTATGGGAGGATTGAGAAGAGGTGTAGCATGGGAAATTCTAGAAAGCATATGGTGAAAGATTTCAGAATTTGTTCATGCTTTGGATGCATACTTGGCAATTCACTTTTGAACATCGTGGAGGGAGAGAATTGGTTGGTAGTCAATGTTTCCATTCCAGATTGATAGGATGGAAGGGTTGTGACTATTTAGTCAGTTGTCATTCTGAGTAGGGTCGTAGGGTTTATTTCCATGCTCATCAAAGAAAAGTTCAGATGAGGCATATAACTCCAATGGTGCATTATAACGACATGCATCGGTAGTTCCTTTATATATTGAGTGAGTTCTTTTTATTCATTTTGTGTGGCATTGAATGCAGTTGACTAGTTCTTCATCGTCATGACTTGGATCAGTTTTGAACATGTCTTTTGTGCCTAACAAGCAAGGATCGTTTAGAATAGTGGGGAACAAAGGGGTTCTTGTGGTGGGAATCTCATGGATTCCAAGTTGCAATATGTTGATTGAAGTAATCCATAGATTTTTCAATCTCAATTGCATTATTCCAGTCAAGTGTGTCTTTATTAGGTGCATTATCCACCCATAAGAAACTAGGAACATGTGCATATCCTTTGTGTTCCATTCATACCTATCAATGCAAGTATTGTTAGAAAATGTTAGTTTACATAAAATTTTCTATATAAATGATGTTAGTAAAAGGGTTAGAGAATGTACCTCTACCAATAGTATTTATCATGGAGGTGTTTCTCCAAGACCTCATCATGGAAGGCTATGAACCTATGATGCATGTATAAAGATGTTAGTTGTGGATTGGAGATAATATTTTAGTTGTGCCATTGTTGTTGATTTATCACATCAATGGGTGGGATATCGGGTATGATTGGATGAAAGTCAAGACATTAGTGTCAAATACACTCAATGTTAGTTCATTCTTAGACTTGTGCCAAAAAACTCTTGTTCCACGTAGAGATGCCCAAAAAGAACATTAGTTGTTCTACAAGCTTGTCACCCAGGGAGTGTTCCAAGCAGATGTTAAGATCAATGATTGTTGCAGGGAAGTTGTATTCAATACTTTTCTTGACAAAGACAAAATTTGTTGCTTGACTGCAGTGGAACATCATGAGATTATACAAGTAGTAGCAAAATCTTGGGTTCCCGCCAAATATATTGTCTGTTGGATCATTTTGTCATTGATGTCAATGGTTTGATTGATTGATGTCAAAGGATTGATTGATTGATGATTGATGTAATATAATATGTATTTTCCTTGATGAGAATGCATAGATTAAGATGGATCAATGAGTTGTCATTGATACATGATGAAGATGGATCGTTGTGGTTTCATTGGTATATGATGCATTGCTGGAAAAATGTATAGATGACTCATTATTGTCTTATCATGATTGATAAGGTGCACAAATGGATGAACT
>SNQJ01S0003407.1:133223-144612 GCA_010110895.2 Picea sitchensis | reverse complement strand
TGATGATATGTTGCTGATATGTATTAACATCTAACTGATTATAAATGACAGCAATGAGTAATGAGAAAATGTTGAATGTTAACTAAGGAGTTTTTGTGTAAGAGGGAAGTCTTGGGAAAAAGATCCCCATACTCATTCACCCCCCCCTCTAAGTGTGGTAGGTGTGTCCAACATTGTCATGGTACCTTAGAAAGTGCAATGCATAGTCGTGGATTTCAATTTATTTAAATCGTTGTTGCCTAAACATGGAAATCCTTGTGAATAACAATGTGGGCAAAGCCACAACGAACAATCCTTTTGTGTTGTATTCATTGATTGGTGATAACCCAATAACCATCCATTGAATTTAATTTGTTGTTTTGGAATATGGTGAGTGCAAGTATCTTATTATTTCTTGGAGCTCTATATGTGCATTATGGATAGTGGCTATAAAAGATGACATTTACTGGTCATATGGGTGCAATTTGGGTGTGTTCCACATCTACAAATTTGTGAAGGGTATATGTAGGAGGAGAGTGTGAATGGTGAAGCAAAGGGGAAACATCAGTAGGGGAAGTTTTCAAATCCCTAAGTGTGGGTTGGTCAAGGTGGGCATCCTTCTAATATGGGTCATTTTATATCTTTTACTCCAAGGTATCCATAACATGAGATCTATTTACAATGTAATCATAAGAGTGTTGGTCGAAGCTCTTGCATGTGACGATCAAAATGTACAAATCCTATACATGACAAGGCAAGCAATTTACGATTGAAGAAATGTCTTGGGGAAATCCTAATGTATGGCCATTATGTTTGTATTGACCACCATGTTCATGGGTTAGTTGCAATACAGGGTTGACACATGCTATGAGCATTTCTTCAACTTGTGTAAGGACTGCTAGGACATGGAGTTGTTCGTCAGGATCTATGTTGTTACAAAAGGAGTTGTGGTGCCCATTTTTTTTTATGAAATGCATCTACATCCAGTATGGTTTCCGTTAAAGAAGAGGAAGTGAAGTCCAAGATATAATTCTTTATAGATTGAGAATACATGGATGGATGGGAGTTTATATAGTTGTGCATGGAGCTAGTGGTGTGCTTGGGATATGTTATTATTGTTGAAATAATGAGCCATTGAGGGTGGTTAAGGGATGCTACTTGTTTGTTTGTATGAGAGGTCGTTTTCAAAGTGGGATGGTGGTTTGATGATGAAAGATGGTTGATATGAACATCAAAGTGCTAGCTTCAATTAGGTTAGATGCCAACAATATTTATGGTTTTCTTCTTAAAAATCATGGTTTGTAGAAGTAGATGGGCATGCTTGGGCATTTAGAGTGGCAGGTCATCATTCTCTCCTTTGGTTGTTGATAGCATCTTTATTTCTATGATATAGATGGCTCATGTGTGCATTTATGTGATCTTTGTTTGATGCGTAGTAGTTGTGGGCACACTCTTTTTTATTGGGAAGAGGCATATGTAGTAGTAGGTGATAGAGGGAATAATAGGGATGTTATATAGTACACATGTATAAATGATGGTTAGATGTTTCTTAAAATAACATCAAAGATGATGAAAGAAATAACTAAATGAATACATATATTTAGCAAAAATAGTTGAAATGCGTAAAATAAATTGATTCTTAATGCGAAATGTCTAAAATGTGTACCCACACATTTAATATGTATATTTTCAAATATGCTATTAATTTGAAATGATACAGGAACTTAAAGTAGTAATGTTGATTCTTGAACCATTTGATAATAAACAAGTAAAACCAGTAAAACCAATAATATAGACAGAAAAATGCACTAAAAGAATTGCAGGGAAAGAAAAGCACATGTCCAAAACTGTAAAATATACAAAGTGCTAAAACAAATGTTGTCTTGAATTGCCATAATGAATGGATAAGAAGACAATAAGAGTAAAGAACAATAGACATGGAAAATAAGTGACGCTATAAGAATTACAACATGACAAATGATCACAAAAATAGCTAAATAATAACATAGAAGTATTAAAAGCATGATAATTTTATAAAATGTGTATGCAAACATTTAATATGTGTATTATTAAATATGTTATTAATTAAAAATTATATATGAACTTAAAGTATGAAGGTTGGAACTTGAAACGATTAATAATAAGAAAAAAAAACAACTAGTAGAGTAGATAGATAAATGTAATAAAGGGATTGCATGGAAAGCGAAGGACAAGTCCAACATTGAATTAGATATGAAGTTCTTTAGTAAGCTAAAAAAAAAATGGATTGTGAAAAATTATGATGCTATAAGAAGTATTTACTGGAAGGTATGGAATGTAAAAGGATTTACACAACTTTGAAAATATTACTAGTAATCATCAAGCCTAAAAATAAAGCATATGTGAAAAAGATAATTGCAAGGTAGTAAAACTAAAAAATTGTATATAAGGGGAAAGCAAAATTTAAATATGGCATGCATAGTAATTCGAAATGGAATATGTCTATATGCATGAAAGTTGCATATGTTTAGGCACACTAGGATTGAAATAAAGGCTTACAAAATGGAGGGAATTAAAAAATTTGCATCCCTCTATGCCTATTGGAACTTGATAATTTTGTAAAGTAATAGCTTGTTCCTTGCTTCAAAATCGAAATGTTATGATCTTATGATTATGACCTTCAAGCGTTCCTCTCCTAATAGCTCCCAATCTATCTAGATCCAAACCTTCCTAGCTTTATTCTCTATCTATCTCACTTTGTGTCTTTAAATGTTTCCATCTTTTCTAAAAGTGTGAAACGAGGATGCTAGCATTCAACTTTGGAAACTATTTATTTGATGGAGTCAGGCTTAGAAGACAATAAATTCAAGTCATTTTCACTAATTCCCATTAGTTCGGTTGTTGCATCCTCAAAAGTGATAACAAATTCTAGTGAACTGGTGTGGTCCTGAAGGTCGGTTTTAAGAAGAAACGTGTAATCATAGTCTAGAAAATCAACATTACATTTGGGACAATCCTAAATGTTGTTATTTTTTGGATGAGTTTCTTCATGCATTTCCTATCAACAATGAGAAAAGGGAAGGCAAGGTAGTATAAGTTATACACACTAATTTTTGTTAAAATAGCCTTAATGGAAATCCATTTATGTTTTTCAAAGGGGTTGATGTTGGCAACCTCAACAATTTTTCCTTTTTTGTTTACTTGCTTAGAAAAAATTGCATATCTTGTAGTTAAGGATGGAGAGGGAGCATGTAAGCCCTCTTTCTCAAACCATCATTAAATCAAGTGATATGTATCCACCCCCCCTCTCTATCAACAAATCCAAATCCAAATACCTTACTAGACCCTTGTTGGTTCTTGAATTGACGAAGGGTTGTCTTGCCTCCACTTGATCCTTGATGGCCCAATTCAAGTTGTACGATCTCAATTCTATAATAGGAATAGGTGTTTGAATGGTGGACAAGAAAGGAATTTGAGTAAGTGTGATTTTTTTTAAGTAGTGGCTCTTGCACGAAAGATGAGGGGGTGTCTACCTGGTGAGTAGGTGGGAGAAATATAGCGGTTGGATGGCCAATCAATGTCATGGAGGAATCAATGATTTCCAAGTGTTGTGGTATGATAGTTCTGCATGCAAAATGGAAATTATCAAACAACAAATGAGTAGTTGACATGTGGTGAAGCATGTATTTCAAAAATATTGTAATTGACAAATGAAGCTTACATGAATTCGTTAAGAACCACATAAGTCCATTTTTTTGGTGCATAATTGAACCCTTTTGAAGATTTCCTAAAACAACAAGGCCATCAATTGTTTTTGGCAACATTATGTGTTTCATTTGTGTGCCATCATAAATAGAAATGCGGTAGCATAAGGTTGCAATTTGAATAGAGCATACAAGCTAGACATCAACGATCTGTAGGAATGGCTAGATCTTGTATGATAGTGTAAGCATCAAGTTGTGGGCATGTTTAATCAAATGGGTAGACATATTGAAGCAATGACACACATTAAAATAAAAACCTTGTAGATGAAAGGGGAGAGTGAAAAACAAAAAGGACATGTATGTGTATAACATGAAAACAAAGTATGCACCAAATTGGAGAGAATAAAGGTAAAAGTATGTGGTGATGCAAATAAATGTTTTTAAATAGAAATGAATTTATATGGGAGAGATTTCATGTTGTTTTATTGTGTGGAAAGCTATGTGTATATGACTCTTGTGATATTTCGTTCAAATCATAATTGGGCCTTCCAATTTCTCTCAACAAGTGGAGGTGAAACCACTAAAGATGACAAGTTAAGGTATGATAGAAACAATTATAGTAAAGCACTCCCTAGTAAGTTATATAAGAACTTTAATTGATCTAACAAGTTGTATGAATCCATATTTAGGAAATTGATATTAAAATCTTCAAACCATAAGGCAATCTATTCACTTCCATAACGTCACTTAATTTTGTCTTAAAATAATAATTTTTTCAGACCATAAGCCAATCCATTCACTTTCAAAAAATCAGTTAATTTTGGCTTAAAATAGCCAACCCCGTGAGTTCACAATCGAATTATGAGTGTGAAAAATCAACCCCCAAAGGGGGGAAGTGCATTAAACCAAAAAACCTTATTATTTGAAGTCAGTATATACACAATTTGGAACTTCAATAAAAATAAATAAAATTCAACCATCATAAATGCCTAACATGCATTCACAATAATCAAAATAGGGTTAATACAACAATCAATGATATTTAAGTCTCCTTGGATAGGAAAGGGTGGTGATCTCATACCAAAAAATCAAAGATATATAGGAATATAGGCAGTCTACTATCTAGGCATGTTATTAACAAGATTAAGTAATAAAGAAACAATTAATACCACCTTCCATAACTTCTGTAGTTCACAAGAGTAAACATTAAACTACATTCCTTTCTAAATTACACAAAAAAATTATATTTAAGTATATTTGTAGTAGCTGGACCTACCCTCCTCAATTCTATGCAAAATTCTAAAAGGTTTAATTGGACATAGAAAGGCCATCAAGATCATCTGCCTCACTTTTATGATCAAGAGCAACATCCAATACATGTAAGGAGAAAAAAAAACTAGTGCAAGCACCCAATCAAACTTCATGGATACATAACTATAACTAAGCTCTGGCCTATAGAAAAATATTTTTTTGTTTCTTTCTTTTAAATAATAATCATGATGTTGATCAACCATCATCCATACCTAACTTTAATATTGTTATCACCCAATCTAGAACTTTTTCAAATCCTTCACAAGATTCTTGACAAGTGTAACATATGGAAGTACTTGTCGCTATCTCCTAAGCAATTACTTACCTCGTTTTAATGAATGATTGAGATCCAATAGAAGGGAGGATTCCCTAGCAACCTCAAAGGATCCTATAGAAAGTCAAGGCAAGTCTATGCCCCCCTATCTTGGTTACTCAAACATACAACCACCTAGGTCAAGGTTACCAAAGCAAGATTGAGGTGTATTGGTGAAATAGTTTCCAAATTTTTATGTGAGGTGTTTCAAGACAATCAATGAAAATTATCAAGTCAAATAAGTAAAGTAAATGCCCTGAAACACTACAAATACAAAGGAAAACTATGGTTGTCATAAAACTTGCAATAAAAGATAATTTACTTCAACAAACAACAAGTTATGATAGAAGAAATATAATAATCGTAAAACTAGTAAGAATGCAATGAAATAGAGATGAAATGTAAGCCTAAACTAACACATTAAACATCCAATTATTGTTGAAAATGAAAAAGCATGAAACTACTTTACATCATGCAATACGTCAATCCCTAGATGGATAAAATCTATCACAAAGATGCAATAAATGATGTTAGCATTGTTTCTAAGTAATAAATGTAGCAAAATCCTAGACGATGGGATATTAACGACTAAGAAATAAAGATGCAATGCAATTAGAGATAAATATGTCATAAGAAATCAATGAGAGAGTGAAATTAGGGTTTCAAGGTCACTTTTCAAGAGAACAGACTAGTGTCATCTAATTCATTGGGCATATGGAGTCAAGAAAATAAACTTGTATGGAGAGAAAAAGAAAAAGAAAACTCAAGAATCAAAACCTAGGGGAGTACACTCACAAGCCCTAGGTATTGATTCTTTAGAATTTCTACTTAGGGGAGTCCACTCATAAGGTGTAAGAAGCCATATTGTGTCTTCTAAAGGAATTTAACAAGAGATCAAGGTGGATCTTAGGTCAAAACCCTAGAGGAGTCCACTCACAAGATCTAGAATTTATCTCTATAAGAATAAGACTAGGGAAGTCCACTCATAATCCCTACAAATACCCTTATATGCTTCAACAAGATTTAAATAAATGATAACAAGGGAAGGGAGCTCCTTTGCAAGCCTTCCTAGGGTTTGAAATAATTTTTTTATCTAAGGAAAACAAGATAACATGCAAATTATCACCACTTTGATAAAGCATTTACTTAATACACCAAGAATAAACCACCAAATACTTGAAAAGAACACTTATTAGTCAATTTGTTGAGCATGAAAGAAACCCTAACATGTAATCATCCACAAGAAACTTGAAAAACATCCACTATATCAATCTCCAAAATAAGAGCACAAGTTGTCCATTTTGAGTAAGAGAGTAAACAAGTGCTAGAAGTGATTCTCCACAAGATGAGTTATGATTTACAAAAGAGGAAATTATCCTCTATAAATATGAGACAATCCTAGCACCTTATCTCTCTAAAATCCCCTAGAATTTAACAAATTCATAACACAAGGTGTATAGGTCTCAAGATGAACCCGAAAATATCCTCCAACATAAAGATATAATGCTAAAGCATCAAAACATCTCCCTAAAAGGTCACACATGTGGGTGTGAGAGTCTCCAGGGAAGGTGACGTCATCCTCTAAAGGGGTACAAGAGACTCAAAAGGCCACCTGTCTCCTCAAAAGGTGGAAAATAGCTCAAAGGTCATGCCTCCTCACTAAGGAGGTCACATCTCCTCATCAAAAGGTGGCAACCCATTGTCATAAATTCTAGGTCGGCTCAAGCTAGTATCAAATTGCTCCAAGCATGATGTCATCCTCTATATCTCCAACATCCTAGGTCAAAATGCTAGTACTATGCATGAGAAGGGTTCCATCATCCCTTCAAATGGGTGTACAATCCTTGTCAAGTGCATCATCATCAAACCAAGCCACGACGTCCTAAGGGGTGCGACGTCTAGGCCTAAGACTTCCTACCTTATGGATGACATTTCAAGCAATATCTGTAATGCCCTAGCTCAAGTCTGCAACATATTAGGTCCAAGAGGTGTCGAAGGGTATCAAGGAGCATGTCAAGTCAGCACATGACCCAACGCTCATCATCGAAGGTGTAACATCCTCCATACAATGCCTGATGTCATCATGAAACATCTTCCAAAGGACCATGCCAATGGTGCGTCATCATCAAGAAAGGTTCACGTAATCAAGTAAGATCAACCATCATAAGATACACAATTCATTAGAATCATACAAATTAAGCCACAATCTAATACAAGAGCCACACAAGCAATTTACATTAGGTATATTCTTCAAACTTCACAGTAGCTTAAGACCTTATGGAATTTTCCATGTTTGCGTATGGGAGGACCATCATAAGATCCTATAAGGTGTGCTAGTACCCAAGCAGAGGAGTAGTGCCCAAGAAACCATTCAAAGTGTAATTATAAGTGAATGATATGGTATGGGGTTTATTTCATGGTCATCGTGTCATTGGCATGCAAGGCCATGTGTGGGTTCATCTCTATGAGTGCCTTTGTAGAGGGAACCCTTGGTGCTTGAGTTACCCTTTACTCAACAATGTGTGTATTCCAAACCCCTTTATTGCCTTTTGATATTAATTTATTACTTTGCAAATCCCCTTTTCAGCTTCATGCATTTTTGTTTTACTAGGATTAAGTCCTTTTAATTTGATATGCATTCTGAGCATTAGGACTTGGTGTGATTGCCTCATAGTGAGGGGGTAGAGATCAAGTTTACTTTATCTTTTGATTTTTCATTTTTCATCCCATTATTCCTTTTTTTATAACATGTTTTATTATTATTTTCTACTAGTTGCATCAACCTCAGGGATTCTAGCCTCTTCTTCTTATAGGAGGGTGAAGGCACGGACCTTTTTGCAATACATATAACAACCATTCCCAGAATATAGGACAATGGAAGGAAATAAATGGAATGTGTTAAATATGGAAGTGAATGGTATGTTACCACTATCAAGGTCTCCTAGTAGTACCCATGTTCCCCAAGAGTTACAACACTGGTCTATGACACATATGATGGTCACCAAGGTGAAACAAGGTAAAAATAATAACTTCCAAGAAATCATGATCCATTATCTGTAAGGTACCAGAAGTATTATAATAAACACAAACAAAAAGATTGCAACAAATACTAAGATAACAACAAAATATAGATAATAACAACACCAACAATGATACCTTTGTTGATAGAAATCCAATTCCATTTGCCTCTTTGAGGGGGAAACCTCTAGTAGAGCAGGGCTCTGTTACAATAATTCTCAAGACAGGGCTTTCCCATGCCTTCTACTCTTATTTATACTAATTATATCTTCTAAAGAACATTCTATAGGAAGATATTTCTAGAAGAGGAAGATTTTATTAAGTCTTCTTACATTAGGCTTGTTCACATTATTATATAGGCCCTATTTACTAATGTTGGCATTTATTACATATAAAACATATTATTCTATCCACATGAGGGGTTAGGGAGGTTAGGTCTCTAACATTCCCTCCCCCTTGAAAAACATCCTTGTCCTTAAGGCTTGAGATAAGAAAATTGTTCCAGAATGGTAGTTGGCTCCCAGGTGGCATCTTCTGGTTGTGTATCCTTCCATTGAAGTAAAAAATCCTTGATGGTGCGCTGACAGAGATGAAACTCCTGCTGGTCCAAAACTGCTTGTGGCTGCAACCAAATGGATCCTTCTTCATCCAACTCAGGGAGACTAGTTTGATTCTGACACTTAGTTCCAATCACTTTATTTAAGCATGAGACATGAAAAATAGGATGGAACTTAGAGTGATTGGGAAGAGCTAACTGATATGCCACAGGTCCCACTCGCTTGAGAATTGTATAAGGACCATAAAAATTGGGGGAGAGTTTATGACAGTGTGCATATTTGAGTGGTGTTTTCTTATATTGCATATGAAGAAACACTTGGTCCCCTTCAACAAATTGACGTTTTGAACTACCCTAATATTCTTGTTGCTTCATGTGATTATGTGCCATGGTCAAATTTTCTTTGAGGGTACAGAGAATGGCCTTGTGGACTGTAAGAGTGTTTTCAACCTCCTGAACCTTGGAAATACCTAACATGTATGAGAGAACCGATGGTGGATTTTTCCCATAAACTGCTTCAAAGGGATTCATGTGAGTGGTAGTACAATAAGATGTGTTGTACCACCATTCAACGAGGGGTAACCACTGAGCCCACTGATTTTTTCGGTTGGACACAAAACATCACAAATATGTTTCCAAACACTTGTTGATCACTTCAATTTTTCCATCAGTCTAGGTATGATAAGAGGTACTGAGATGCAATTGGGTTCCTTGGAGCATGGACAATTCTTGCAAAAAATTGTTGGTGAAAGTTGGATCACGGTCAGAGAAAATAGAATGAGGCATGCCATGGAGTTTGAGGATATTATCCATAAAAATATGAGCCACTATAGATGTGGTGAATATGTGTTGAAGAGCATGAAAATGAGCATATTTGGAAAGATGATCGACTACCACCATGATGAATGACTTATTTCCAAATTTAGGTAATCCAAAAATGAAGTCCATAGAATTATCCTTCCAAATAGTAGGTGGAATTGGGAGTGGTTGGAGTGTGCTAGGAGCTTTTACTGTTTCAACTTGGTCAAATGGACCAAATGGTGTGTTTCAGTGTTAAATCGATCATAAAGTTAGGCCACAAACTGTATCCAAGAAACATACCCTTAACATGAATTTTTATGCCATTGCCACCATTGTCAACATTCAAGATCCAGAGAGAGGACATCATAATGATTGTTTTCTAATTCATCAATGATGCCATGAAAACACAACTAATTTTCTATTTGGGTGACCCAACCCATGAGATTTGAGCCATCAAATTTTCTCACCTTGAATCTGGGAAGATGCAGTTCGTGTTGCAAGTGGTTGGAATTAAAGGACGTGGAATGGAAGGATTTAGTGCCTTATGGGTTATAAGGTGGTGTAGAAGAGAGATGATTTTGGTATTGGGTAAATATTGTTGTTAATTTGTTCATTTCTGCTAGAATTTATTCTAGGTCAGTGAGTCAGGCATTGATGGTGTCAAGTTGGTGGAGCCGAGAATTGATGGAAGAAAGGTTGGAATTAAGGTCAAAGATATCTTTCTTGGTTTGCTCATTGGCTTTATCCAAGGTAGTGATGCGGATATCAAAGTCTTGGTTGTGGGTGTGGTCCATTGAACTAGAGTGACTAGGTTTGGTGGGTCCACATAGAAAATGGGTTACTGGAAAAGGGTACCATGAAAAGTAGTGCAAAGAGAGGAAGTCAATGAGATAGGTGCCAAATAAGGGTGTCAGGAAGGGTGGGTTGGTCCACAGAAAAAAGAGGCTTATAAGTGATGGGAACCAATATGATTAGGACAAAGAGATGAATCTAGTGGGATAGGTCCCAAATAAGAGTGCTTGCAAGAACACTATACTTGTTTTGTTTACTCCTAAGGAGTTATACTCTGGCCTAAAGAATATTGCAGTGTCAAAATTCCCAAATTATTAATAGGGAAAATTGTGTAGTAATTTTGCAACTAGGATGCAGGATGTAGGGTTGCGCAGTGAGATATCCATTTTGTTCCTTTTATGTTCTGTTCCATTCCCAAGGGTTTGGGTTTTCAAGGTTCCTACAGACAAGGGTTTTCATTGGAAAACTTAAACTGTAATTCAACATTGATTCTATTTTTGCGAGTTATAATCACAGACGTGTTGCAACTCTTGATTGTTGTCATTCGCATTGTTGATGCTCTCCCATTGTAGCTTTGTTGTTGTAATTTACGTTGTTGCAACTCACATTACTGTGATTCCTTTCGTGTTGTAACTCCACTTGCAACTACACTTTATTTCGTTTACTTTTCAATTTGCAAAAGATTTAATGTTCAACTATTTGGTATTGATTGGATTGCTATTGGTTGGGTGAACACTTAATTGTTACAACAAAACAATATCTTTGTCAGGCTGCTAAATTGAACATTTGAATGACCTGAAACACTAAATTGTCAAACCAGGGTTGGTAAACTTTGAGCTGCTACACTGTATGTGCGGGTAAGGCTATAATCGCTATCTGAATGCTATCTTTAGAAGAAAACACAAACTCACTCTGAGAACTTGAATCCTAATGATT
>SNQJ01S0003407.1:72577-121584 GCA_010110895.2 Picea sitchensis | reverse complement strand
CGACATTAGTTCCAATATCAATTTAAAGCATCAAAATGCATAAAAATAGCTTGAAACGTAAAGATACCTTAAGTAGCCCCATTGAATGGTAGGGAGATGTCAATTATGTCAAAACAAGGCCAAAAGGGGTGGTACTGGGTATAAAAATGGAGGTCTTTGTGACATAGTATAGGCAAAACATGATCAAAACTGGAGACCAACAATCTTCATTATACTTTAGCAAGTCACCAATAAATCATAGTGTAGATTTAATTTCCACAAAGTGTGATTTCAGTTTCCGCAAGTGTAATTTCAATTTCCGCAAGTGTGATTTCAATTCCCACAAAGTGTAATTTAATTCTTGAAATCGTGATTCAATTCCTGCAAGTGTGATTTCAATTTTGCAAGTGTGACTTTCCTTTCCTGCAAGTGCGATATTTACTTCTCTGCAACTTAGGAAATAGTCTAGTTTGGTGACTTAATTAAGTATCTTGAACCCTTGATTTATGACATTCAAAGTACTACAACCCCTTAGCAAAACAAAACTACAAATTGCATATATGGTGCACAACAGTTCATAAGTAAGATACGACCTTAGATTGATAATTAAATGTACACTTTTTTGTTTCTCGCTAACTAATTATAGAGTAATTGAAAAGTCCGTCGTTTTTGGTGTTGTTGGGGAACTGTCAAAAGAAGGTAGTTGTTGTTTAGTTTTGTGGATTTTCTTCATTACAGTAGATCGAATGTTACAATTTCTTTTCAGCAATTTGTAGAATGGTTTTTTTAAATTTTCTATTCCCAAATATAGACATGATCAAGGTATATTTATTATCTCTTCCAAAAACTCCCGAAAATCTAATAGTGCAGTTCAATCACAGGAGGGAATGGAGATCAACCAACCAAATTACTTAGCCCCTACAACAAGTTTTCTTTCCAAGAAGAGGCCCAAAGCATATCCTCAGGAATCAGAGACTATACAAGGGTCTCTGCACATAGAAGGTCCACTTTCAAAAGAGCATATCACCAAACAATATCACTCTGGAGAGTTCCTTTTTCCTGAGGCACCTTTAGAAACAAAGGACAACCCTCAGAAAGAAATGGCACACGAGATTGTCAAGGAGCAACCCACAAATTTTGGATTTACAATCAAGGAAATAGATGAGGAGAACAAGATGAATAACAACCCTCATTAAGACGTGCCAAACTTTCATGGGTTATCTAAAGAATATCCTGATATCTTCCTCTTCAAGTTTGATGTACTTTGCAGAAGTTATGACTACATGACAGACACCCATAAACTTAATCTTTTTCCCATCACACTCAAGATCATAGCACTATGATGGTTTATGGGTTTTGGAAAGGATAACATCTGCTCATGGAATCAAATGATGAAGAAATTTCTAGACAAGTACCAAGACTACTGCAAAGACAAAGAAAGAAAAGAGGAATTCTTCAAAATGATGCAAAATGAAGATGAGGGCCTTGGATATTATGTTGAACGATTCACCTATAAATTGCAAAGGGAAAAGAAAGGATATTTGGCTCTTGAGACACGATGTGTCTTATTTATAAGAGGAATATGAGATGATTGTATAGAACTCCTTAACTTGATGGGTGGTGGAGATGTTTCTCATTTAGATTATGACATTATCTTGGAACTTTTCCATAAGTATTCTAGAGGCACATAAAAAACAGGAAAAGGACCAAGAGACATAATGGTAAGAATGAGAAAAATTGTTGGAAGAGGAGTCATGAGAGCATAAATCGGGAACATGTTAGAAGACTTCAAGACAAACATACTTAGTTCCCTGAGCTCTCAACTGGATACATTATAGATGAAGAAGAAGAGGGAAGAGATAAAACAAGCGCTGACTATCTTTTTTCTGAGATGTAGAATGAATCACCCAAGGAGAGAATGTCTGTTGGATCAGATTGTGGTTTGCGGAATATGTAGAGAGCACCATGCTACTCATAACTATCCATCCTTACCAGGATTAAAAGCTATTTACCATAAAGATGAAGAACCAAAATAGTTATGCTATGTCTCTCAGAAGCGACCCTGGAAACCCAAACCTTAAGGTATGATCCAAGATCAATCTGAATATTTAAATTCATACTGGACTAACCCTTCATTGAAATATGCTTCTCAACTGTGGGGTATTCCAACACAACAATGGGTAGCTGCTCCTCATCCAAACCAATTATGGAAATAGGGATGGGGAAACCCTATTATAGGAGGACCTCAACAACCTATGACACATCCACCCATGCAAATCCTTCCTCCTCCCCAAATGAAAGCATCCACATATACCCCTCCTTGACCACAACTATCTACACAACCCATACCTAACTCGAATAATGGAGGGCCAGGTTAACCAGTGCAAGTTGTTGGACTTGCAACATACCCTACTTACTCCAACTCTTCCTTGGATTGTAATGATATTCACCTTCAATCCGAGAAGACTCTAACCAAGGAACAACCTCGCATTAGCATTGAATATTTGAATGAGGAGGTCCCAAATGAAGAATCGGAAAAATAATAATCTCGGGAACCTTCAAAATCTCAGAATTCCCACCCTAAACTTCGAGACCCACCCTATCCTGAAAGACTAAACCAAGAAAAACCTTTTACACAGCCTGAGTTTGATTTCTTAGGAGAACTAAAAAATGTGTGTGTCAAAATACCGTTATTCCAAGCAATTAATGATGTACCTATTTATTCAAAAGTGGTATGAGAAATTTGTTTAAGGAAACTCGGTAGGAAACAAAAGGACCCCCAAATTGTTCATGTCATGGGAAAACTATCAGACCTACTGACAGGGGGAGTTCTCACAACTAAATACTCTGACCCAGGTAGTCTAGTGGTTAATGTCCAGATCAAAAACACACTTATTAGTAACACATTTATCGACCTTGGGGCCATCATCAACAATATGAAACATGATACCATGCAAGCCTTAGGGAAACCCCCACAATACTTCAAAGCACTGATAGATACACCATTAAACCAGAGGGAATCTTAGAATATGTAGTGATCTTCGTTGATTCATGGGATTATCGTGCTGACTTCATGGTCCTTTAACCCAAAACCTCTTCGGGAGGGTATCCTCTAATCCCTTGACGACCTTGGTTGGCCACTATTGATGCCTACATTGGTTGTCGGTCAGGAAACATGACCATTTCCCATGGGACATCCACCAAACAATTAACCCTATACCCTATCAATAATCCCACCATAGACATAAAACCACCACTTTGGGTTGATGGAGAAGAGAGTGATGAATAAGGGGAATCCCATCAAGTCCTCTCCATAGATCAATACTTAGCGATAAGATATAAAACATAGGACAATGAAATCAACAATTTTATAGCCTCTTTCTCTTTGTCATGAAACACACATATTCTTGAGCATGTTTTGAAGCCATAAACTTAGGTTTCTTTAGCCTCAGCAAGCATTTCACCCATAGAACACGAACCCACACCAGAAAAAGATCAAGGATCGCTTATAGAAACCATAGAAATCATCCCAGGGAAAACATTGAAAATCAATCGAGGACTAACCGAACAACAAATGGAGTGACTGGTTCAAGTGCTAAAAATGCACAATGATGCCTTTTCCTGGGATTATTCTGACATGAAGGGAATCCATTCTGACTTGTGCACACATCACATATATATCAAGGAATGATCCAGACCCATTCGCCAACCCCATTTCCAGATGAACCTGTCACTGAAGGACATATTCAAAGAAGAGCTACATAAATTGATTATAGCTAACTTCATCTATCCCATTTATGATAGCCAGCTGGTATCCCTTCTTGTCATGGTAACAAAGAAAAATGGTAAATGGAGAATTTGTGTAGATTAGAGAGAACTAAATAAAGAAACACATAAAAATCAATTCCCATTACCATTTATCGACCAAGTCCTGGACATGTTAGTAGGAAAGAAATATTTGTCTTTACTCGACAGATTTAGTGGATACAACCAGATCCAAATTGCATCCGAAGACCAAGAGAAAAAAACTTTCACCTATCCTTGGGGGACATTCGTCTACTGTGTTATAGCATTTGGGTTATGCAACACTCCCGCCACCTTTAAATGAGTTGTTATAGGTATATTCTCTGATCTAATTCATGATTGCATGGAAATATATATGGATGATTTCACAACATATGGGGATGGATTTGATGAGGCATTCGCCAATTTGAAAAAAACGTTAATAAGGTGTAAAGAGTCAAATTTCGTCCTTAGTAATGAAAGATGTTTGATGATGGAAAACGATGGTATCATATTGGGACATCACATCTCAAAAAAGGTATTCAAGTCGATCCAAAAAAAGTAAAGGTAATATTAAATTTTCCAACTCCAACTTACAGAAGCAAGTACAAATCTTTCTAGGATATACTAGTTATTACCATAGATTCATTGAATTTTTTTCACGTATTTCTCATCCATTTTTCACTTTACTTAACAAATACAATGAGTTTGTATGGACAAAGACATGCTAACATGCGCTTGATGAATTTAAAATCAAAGTATCCAAAGTTCATGTACTAAGAGGGCCTAATTGGACCCTCTTGTTCCACATTTCCACGGATGCATCAAACATCACTGTCGGAGTTGTTCTCCGACAACTAGAAGGAAAGGACCCATATGCAATTTACTATGTCAATAAGAATCTCTCGCCTACAGAATTGAACTATAGGGTAATTGAGAAAGAGTTTCTTGTTGTTATTCATGCAATAAACAAGTTTAGACACTACATTAACGAATATCCTATAATATTACATATTGATCATGATTCTATTAAATATTTAATAAACAAACCAATCACCAATGGAGGGGTCACTAGATGGTTGCTTTTATTGTAAGAATTTGATATTACCATTCTAGATAAACTAGGAAAAGATAATTTAGTTGTTGACTTTCTTTCCAGAATAATATCTGATGAGAATGAAACTCCAGTAGAAGATTGTTTTCTAAATGAACATCTCTTTGCAACGTCTACTAACTCACCTTGGTTTGTAGATATTGCTAACTTTTTGGTTGCAAGAAAACTATTGCATCATCTGATTCCAAAATAACGACAAAGTATAGTCATGAATAATGAAAGAATTTCATGGATTGATGGTTGCCTCTTCTACATTGGGCTTTATTTGATTATCAGAAGATATGTACGATAGGAAAAAATACATGAAATACTAAAATCTTGTCATGATGGGCCATGTGAGGGTCATTTTGTAGATAAAAGGACTGGGTACAAGGTACTCCATCAGAGGTATTATTGGCCCACACTTTTTAGATATGCCAAAGAGTATGTTAAGAGGTGTGACAATTTTCAACGCATGGGTAGACCTGTAAAAAATAGATGAAATTCCACTACAACCACAAATGGTGTTAGAACCTTTCAACAAATTAGACATTGATTTTGTGGGACCAAAAAATCCCTCTTCCTTTCAACACTCCTACATCCTCGTCTGCACAATCTATGTTACAAAATAGATGGAGGCAAAAGCACTTCCAACAACCACTGAACATGTAATAGTAGAGTTTCTCCATGAAGAAATATTTGTAAGGTTCAGGATACCATGAGAGATAGTGGCCAGCGGAGGAACTCAATTCACATCATGACTTGTCAAATATCTAATGGATAACTACAAGATCAAGCACAAAGTAACAACACCATATCACCCACATGAAAATTGACAAGTGTAGGGGACTAATAAGATCCTAGAGGCCATCATCACTAAAACAATCAGATTACATCTTAGGGACTAGGATGATGTAGTCCTTGAAGCTTTATGGTCCTACAGAACCACCTAGAGGACTACTACAGGATGCACACCTCATGAGTATATGGTAAAAGAGTACTACTACAGGATGCACACCTCATGAGTATATGGTAAAATAGTACTACTACAGGATGCACACCTCATGAGTATATGGTAAAAGAGTACTACTTCCCATTGAGATAGAAATCAGGACACTTAGGAAAATGATACAACTTGGGTTGGACCTATCAGAGGCTAAAAAATAGATACTGATTCAAATTAATGAGTTGGATGAGCTACGAAAATATGCCCTACACCGATCCACAATGAAACAACACCAAAGGGCCAGATGGAACGACAAGTTTATCAATAAAAATAATTTCAAAGCTGGATATTGGGCATTATTATTTGATTCTAGGTTAAAGGACTTCAAAGGAAAATTCTGCACTAGATGGCTCGATCCATATGACATTGATATAGTATATGAAAATGGGGCCATCAAACTACATATCATAGATTAAGAAAAAATTCCTCTAATGGCTAATGGACATATAATTCGCTTATATCACCGACCCCTATCAAAGGAATCCTTTTTAAGAAAGATTGTAAATGGATGGCCCGACAATGATCTGGAACTTGTTCAGGATGAACGCGTCCTAAATGGATAATATCCATTCTTTGTGCATTTAAAAAAGAAAAAGAAAAAAGAATAAACAATAAGGGCACTTCATGGTTTCGTGATGGTTATGTCAAGATCCTTCTCAATAAATTATAAATAAAACCTTGATTCTTTTTTTTTAATAATCGTTTTTCATGATATGCATGGGAAAAATATGTTGTTGCAACTCCTGTTGCCGCACCTTTCTTTGTTGTGATTCTGGTTGCTACAACTCTTGTTGTTGGAAATCCCATTGTCACAATTCTCTTTGTTGTGATTCATGTTCATGCAATTCCTTTTGTTGCAACTCTATTTTCCTTAACCATTCCCCTTGCTACAATTCCTTTTGATATAATTCATATTGTTGAAATATCTTTTTCTCAATCCCCCTTGTCGTTTCCCATTGCTACAATTCCACTTGCAGCCCCACTTCATTTCCCCGACTTTTCAAAACCCTTTCTCCTCCCATTCCCTTTGCTTCCATTCCACTAGCATCTCTCCCCCATTTTTCAAAACCTCAACCATATCATTGGATGTTGCAGCTTCGTTGCTACGAATCACATCGCTGCAACGCTTCTTGTAGCTTTATCCCATTTTTTCACTTTTTACCCATACCTTTCTCTCGCACCACCGATGATACAATTCCCATATACACCACTGAGCCACATCATTAGTGTTGCATCTTCACTGCTGCAACTCCCATTGTTGCAACTTTGCTTGCAGCTTCTACTTCGAAAACATTTTCATTCCTGCACTTCTAATCGATAGAACTAACAATGTTGATGTTGCAATTTTGGTTAGGACCGTTGATGTGATGTCATTCTCCACTGCTGCAAATCCATCAGCACTGTACTCATACAACCACTCAAGGTAAGACCCAACATATACGAGTTCCAATAAGTATTTTCAATGAACAGTTTTAATGGAATGCATCTATTAACATTCCTCCGTAACTTCCACTTGATACCATTATTGCTATATTCGCCACCTTCCACTTTCATACCCACCACCAATCTTCTTGCAATTCAAAATTCTCCACCTGATAACATGCATATACCGTACAAACATGAACACTCAATGTTAGTATAAGGAAGGAACCATGGGAGGTTCATTCATATGCAGGGAGCCTACTGAGTATTTATTATTTGAGACCTACAACAATATCAGACATATTCTAGAACAAGCTGGTTGGATGGAATACGTGCTAAGTCTATAGGGATATGACGATGAGGTTGCTCTAGAATTCACCTTGAATTATAGAGCCAAACACTCCACGGTACTCGATGCCCAGATAAGAGTCACTGAAGAAACACTGGCAAAGTTCATTGGCCTACCAAGGACATGCACGAGATGGTATACAAGAAGAAGTTCACAGGGTGAAGTTTTGAAGCAATTTCTTGAGCCCGGAGAGGCTTTAGTGAATAAAGGTACAGGATTTGAACACGAATATTTGCCACACCCTTGGGAAGATGTGGCTATTTTGTGCAGTGATACTTCACTTGAAAAGGTCATTGTGGAGTTGTATATGTTCAACATATTCGACTGCTCAACCATCTACACGACAAGCGACCAATTAACATGCAATACTTTTTTTTTGGATGCTGCAGACTATGGAAACACTCGTCTAACAAGCAAAAAACCCTAGAGAGGCCATATCACACTAAGACCTTATCAAGATCTTGGTGGAGCATAAACTACACAAGGAAGACCGCACCTAGACCAACATCATTTGACCACCTGTTATACTCATATAGAGCGAAGTGGTTGCACTTCAGGCAACCCAAGAGGAAATACCTTCACTTCTAGCACTAGAAGGGGCCATGGCCGCAACTCCTATGCAAGGAACCAATACCATGGATACAGTGAGTCTAGATACTACAACTCCTCCACCAAGGAACATCACCATGCATGCATCAAGCACAACTATTACGACTCCTCCACCAAATAAATTAGAAGGTCAACCAAGAAAAGGGGCCAACCTACTGCAAATCCGATGAAAGAAAACCATGACAACAACATTGAGGTAACTGTTGAAATATTGTAACTGCGAAGAATATTCTACTTGTTATTGATTTATTATCTTATAGATCAATCCCCTTTTATGGATTGATCATGTCGGGACTTATGTATGACCAAATCCCCTTTTGTGGATTGGTGAAACCCTAATTAAATGATGTTAATTGAGAAGTCGGTCCCTAGGGCTAATTAAAGTGGTTTTAGCCACCAATTGAAGAAGCCGACCTAGATTGGTGAAGAGACACAACCATAACACCTATAATCTAGTATAAATAAGAGAGGATGATGCTTCATTCTGTCACTCACTCAAGTCACTCATCTAGTGCACACGTTTGAAGGAAGTTGCAGTTGCCGGAAGAAGAAGAGAGAAAAGTGCATTGCTCAGTGTTGGATATTCTCTTGTGTTTGGTATTTTATCTCGACATTGTATTGGATATCTATATTAAGGAAGTTTTTGCTGAGTTTTATCCCCCATGAGGGTTTGCCAGGATAAATGTTGTGTACCTTGTGATTGTGTATCTTTCAGTGATCTTGCTTATGCTATTATTGTTTAGTAAATTGAAAAGAACTTAATAGCAACTCTAAATTTAACATGGTATTAGAGCTTGACTGAATAGATAACCTTTCACTAGGTAACAAAAAACGTCACTGTTGTCGTAAAAAATTTTTAGGGATTTTTATTGGAAGATAATATCAACCTAAAAATCATCTAGGGAAGTGCACCCTAGCCTAGCAAACTCATTGTCACCTTGAGAGCTCACCTTTTCAGTGGCCAAAGCCTCCATAAAGTGAAACCCTAGTTTTTGGTTGGTACTAGAAAACCAGGAAACCAGATTCAGTACCAGAAGTACTAGTCCATAATGGTGCAGGTCAAGTTTTAAGAGGTAAAACTTGAAATTTTTGAAATCAGACTACTCTCGCCTACTTGCCTCAACACAGTGCAACTAGTCCCTGGATCAAAATTCCAAAATTTGAAAGTTGAAAAAGTAGGGTTTCCTCATAAAACCCTAAGTTGATGTTGCAGTTGCAGTATCTGTTGCAGTTTTAGTGCCAGTTCCTTCATGTCAGTGGTAGCACCAGTTGCGGTTCCAACACTAGCTGCAACACCAGTTGTAGTGAAAGTTTTTGTGAAGTGTTGGGATTGTTGTGTTATTGTCCTAGTGCACCTTACCCTAACAAGATACTATCAGAGGTATGTAATTACATGTGTTTAAAATGCATTATTATTATAAAGGGTACTTGCAAGAGAAGGGATCTTTTGTCATTGATCCAAAAGGATCTCATATCCAACACATTCAGAGGAATAATGCACCTCGGGTTAAATAATTTTATATGCATCTATTCGTTATGAAATTATCTTGACATCTAGGTTGTATGTTGAAGTTATGAACATCATACTAACCCTTGGTCAAATTAAATACAAGTTATTAGATTGAGATTAGAGTTTATTCTCTAACTTAGACTTCTGCCAAGATAGCATATTGTCTTAGTACAGAGGATAGGTTGAATAAATCACTTGTCATCTTGAGTGAAGGAGACTTGAAAGAAAATCAACACACTCATTCTTGAGGACAAGACTCTAGGTTCCAAGTTTGATTGATTAAGTTGATAAGATTCAAAGTTGCACATGACAAGTTGATAACTACCTCATTACAAGTAAACACCATAGTTGAGGTAGCAGTCTTTGAAAAGTATTATACTCGGTAGCATGTGAGCACATTAAGATAAATTCTTATTGTAATAATTTACTAGATACAACTAACATCTCCTCCAGGAGAAATATTTTGTGTTGGTTATAGGTTACCATGGAGGAACATTTGATCACAACACTAGAAGAGTGTGATCTCATTTCGCATTGTATTTCTTAATTTTGATGTTTTTTTCAGGTAGGTCACAAGTAATAGCTCTAAAGGAGCTATTGTGATGATTGTTCTCACTGTTGTTTTATTATTATAAAGAGTATTATTCTTCTTTGTTGTTGATATTGTTTTGGGAAGGTCACATGTGATAACTTTGATGAAGCCATAGTGAAGGTTGCAGAAGGCAACAAATTAGATGAGACATGAAGAAGACTATGTACATGACCATATACATTCATGTACCAAAGAAGATGAAGAAGTAGCTATTTTTTGAGATCCAGAGTATCTCATATGGAGATTGATTGTAAGGAGAATAAGGCTCCAAAGATGACTAAACATTAGAACAATAACTCACAGTAGAATTGTTCAAAGGATAAGGAAGCCACCTTGACAAGAAGCATAATTCACTTTAAGTCTGACTCAATTTTTCATATTAAGACTTGGTATTCAACACCAACTATATCTTGTAGAGACTATGAAGTCTTTGTAGACTCAAAATAAATCAAGAACATAGTGAACTTGATCTCAGAGAGGATCAAATGGGAATATTCCCTTGTTTTAGTGACAGAGAAGGAATCTAGTCAGAAAGACTGGGATATGGATTTTTCCGTGAGACTAGAAGAGAAGTCAGTGTTACTTCCAAGATTGATCTAACAGATCAAGCATGTTGCATATGTACAAATACTGAATTGTGTCAAGAGGATTCTCCCAACAAGAGGGAGAATACTATGACGAGACACTTACTCCAGTAATTGAAGAAACATTTCTAGTATTCATGAAGACAACCATAACTACCATGAAAATATGAGATTCAAGGGGAGCAATCCCTATATTTGAGATTGAGTTATCTCCAATGACAGTTGGTGTAGTACATTAGTTGGGTCATGAAGAGATAACTACAATAGTAGATAGAGTTTCCTCCATGAAAGAAGAAGAGCTACCTTCAGTATCAATTATTGAACCACTCCTAGTTTAGATGAAGTTGTTGGCACGATGAAATAGAGGAATTTCTCTCAGATTTCAGTAGTCACAGTGATAATGGAGAAACCATTCTCAAGTTCTGAGAAACTGTAGATGCAGAGTTCCAGTTGTAGAGAGAGTAGAGGACATACTCTCAGGTAGTGAGACAAATAATTCTTTGCAAAAAGCACATAGATCTAGCAGATGATTGTGCATATTAAGTTGGAGTTGAAGCAAGTGTACCAGGATGGTACAATGTGATGTGAAATTTTTTATTTGAAGATTGAAGATATAAATACTCATGTCTACAAGTTGAAGGAAGCTTTGTACGTGTTGAAGCAAGATCCTAGAGCTTGATATGGTAGAATTGATAGTTTCCTGACAAGCTTGGGATTTACCAAGAGTAAAGTTGATTCTAACCTTTACTTCAAGGTTATGAATGATGAGACAATGATGTTGCTACTATATGTAGATGATGTATTCTTGAAAGATGAATAAAATCTCATCACAGATTGCAAGAAGAAGCTCGCTGCATAGTTTGAGATGAAAGACCTAATGCATTATTTCTTAGGTCTTGAAGTTTGGCAGAGCCCAGAGAATATCTTCCTTAACCAAGGGAAGTATGCAATTGAAATACTAAAAATATTTGACATGTTGTAATGTAAATCCATGAACACACCCGTGGAAACTAAGTTGAAGCTCTTGGTTGATACTTTGTCAGAATTAGTTGATGCTACGATGTATAGACAAATCATTGGATTGTTGATGTATCTGACGAATACCAGGCCAGATATATGTTTTGTTGTGAAACCTTGAGTTAGTATCTAGTAGATCACACACATGTTCACCTTGTTGCTGCAAAACATGTGATGAGATACATTAAGGGTACGTTGGAATTTGGTCTCAGTGATAATGGAGATCATGAATTCAGACTGATTGGTTATACTGATTCAAATTGGGCATGAAGTGTTTCTGAAAGAAAGAACACTTGAGGATGTTGTTTCAGTCTGGGGTCAACCATGACTTCATGGCATAGTGGGAAGAATTCTAGTATTTCTCTCAGCAAGGCAGAAGCGGAATACATTGCTGCATGTTCCACCAGTTGTGAATCCATATGGCTACAGAATTTGTTGACAGGTCTATTTGATCTGGAGATGCAAGCAACTGTGATTCTATTTGATAACCAAAGATGCATAAAGATGACAAAGAAGCTTGTGTTCCATGACAAGTCGAAGCACATAGAAATATGGTATCACTACATTCGTGATATGGTGCAGAGAGGAGCCATAAAGCTCCAATATGTTGGCACATATGAGAAGGTTACAAATGTGTTGACCAAGCTCCTGTCTCGTGTAAATTTCGAGCACTTTCGAGACAAGCTTGGTTACATAGTCCGAAAGGACCTCCCTCAAAAGGGGGAGTGATGTTGATGATACTATGGTATCCTAACCAATAATGGGTAGCTCAATTAGTATTTTATACCCTAGGGGACTGATCATCCCTGGATAGATCTCGAAGGTCCTGTAAGGACGGTTTGTCATAGTAGCTGTGCATGCATATGCTAACTATGGTCAGTAGTGGTAGCTCTATTAGGATTTTATAATCCTAGGGAATCTTATGATTCCTAGGAAGATCCTGAATGTTCGCTAAGGACGGACTTCCAGAGTACCACGTGGTAGCTCCCTTAGGATTTTACATCCTAGGAAATATTATGATTCCTGGGCAGCTCCTTAGGGACTGTCAGAGTACCACAAAATGTTTTAACACATGCCTCATTTTGTTGCCCCATGATGATGATGTTGTTTCTCCAGCCTTTGTGATGTGATGATGTTGTTGCTCTAGCCTTCGTGTTGTGATGTTGTTGTTGCTCCAACCTTTGTGTTGTGATGATGATGTTTTTGTTGATGTTGTATCATCCTTGTGATATTATTGATGATGATGATGTATTAGTGTTATACTAATTGATGTTGATTCAGATGATGATGATTCCATTCCAGCTCCTTACAGTGGATAATGATATTAATGATGAGAAAAACTTTCGATGATTTATAGATATGCTAGTTAGTGTTCCAGATGTTGTTGATGTTGCTTCCCTGTCTCTCTCCTGATGATGTTGTAGAATACCCTTCTTGTTAAGAGGGAGTGTTAAAATATTGCAACTGCGAAGAATATTCTACTTATTATTGAGTTATTATCTTATATATCAATCCCCTTTTGTGGATTGATCATGTCGGGACTTATCTATGACCAAATCCCCTTTTGTGGATTGGTCAAACCCTAATTAAATGATGCTAATTGAGAAGTTGGCCCCTAGGGATAATTAAATTGGTTTTAGCCACTAATTGAAGAAGTCGGCCTATATTGGTGAAGAGACACAACCCTAGCGCCTATCAACTAGTATAAATAAGAGAGGATGATTCCTCATTCCATCACTTACTCAAGTCACTCATCTAGTGCACAAGTTTGAAAGAAGTTTCCGTTGTTGGAAGAAGAAGAGAGAGAGGCGCATTTCTCAATGTTGGATATTCTCTTATGTCTGGTCTTTTATCTTGGCATTGTATTGGCTATCTATGTTAAGGAAATTTTTGTTGGGTTTTCTCCCCCATGACAATTTCCCAGGATAAATGTTGTGTACCTTGTGATTGTGTATCTTTCAGTGATCCTACTTATGCTATTATTGTCTAGTAAATTGAAAAGAACTTAATATAAGCTCTAAATTTAACAATAACTACCATCAAACCCCCTAAAAAGAGAACCAAAGGAGTTCTAGCAGAATAGGACACCAGTGAAAAGAAGGAGGAAACAAAGGAAGTAGAACCCTTTCTTGCCACTCAAGAACCAACAAAGGGTAACAACTTAGAATCTGACGAGGCCTTGGTTGACACACAAGAACCAGACCAAGAAACTCTTGGAGAAGGACTTACCGCTCTCCCATAATCATATTTAGACGAAGAGGAGTTAGAAAGGGAACCTCCCACTGACCCACCAAAAATAGTGAGGAACTCGTCTGGAGAACAAATTGAACATGAGGTAAAGGGTACAAGTACACAAAAATGGGAACATAAGATAGAGGTTCCTGATGTTCATCTAGAACTGGAAGAAACAAATACTCAGGACCACTCTGCCAAGGCTCAATAATTACATGAAGAGGCTCCTCCAGTCACTCAAGATACAATAGAGAACATTCCCTAGGTACACTCTCCCAAGCCTCAAGAGTCATATTTAGAGAATCCTGAGCAATTTGGAAATACAGAAAAATAATTAGAAGTTCTCATTGATATAACAATACACATAATTGAGGAAACATATGTTATGAGAACAAACAAGAATCAATGCCTCTTGTTGAATCAACAAGAGACACTCTTGATGAAACAATTGTCAATCTAGAGGAGAATGAAAAATTAGAACTAGAGGCACCTACTTTTACGCAAGAACCAGTAGGAGGTTATCTTGGGGAATGGCCCATCCACTCATAGGATTCAGAAAAGGATGGACATGAGGCAAAATAATTTGATGGTTCAGCAGGAAACACTTGTGGAGATGACTCGTCTCATGCACAAGAACCACAAATAGAGGTTGCTACTCCAGAACACAAAATTACTACCATATGGGTAAGAATCCCACACTCTCTACCTATTTATGCATCTTTGGTGAGGCATAACAGGATGTTAAGAATGATAAATTGGAAGCTTCAGATTAATTTAAAATTCTCAGAGATGAGCTTGAGGAACAAAGGGCACCTGAGAAATCAGGTTACCCTGCAACAAGTCCTCTTGTTGCAGGGGAACCCTTCACTAGTTCACAAGAATCATCTCAACTCACAGAAACAAAGGAAGTACCTATCTAGGCTACACATTTTGTGTCAGCTGATAAGGCCACTCAGTGATTTGGATTTATGAGAGGAACAAAATGAAACCACATATTTATAATATGCACACATGGACATAGTGAACAATAATAGAGATATAGTAAAACTTGACTTCTATTAAATAATAAATATGTTGAAAACTATAAAATGCAGACTGAAACAAGATTGCTAGAATGGTAGTAGCTTATCTCTAAGAAGAGATGTGAGGGCTACGCTCATTCACAAGAAGATCAGTACAATGAGGCTCTGAAGGCCTTTTTACAATAAACATGAGTTACACATCAAAATTCCTCACTTCGACAATGTCATATTTTCATTGTCACAAGTGTTGTAAGTGTCAAATTTGCTTTTACTAAGTGTCGCATCTCAAATGAAATCATGAAAACACTTGATACAACCCATAAAACATGTTAGAATAAGAAGCCCCATCATCTGACAGTCGGAACAAGTGTTTTTACCAGGGAATTACTCATCTTGTTAACTTTTTGGAAGATCAACGCTCCCCTTCTCATACACATGGAGCGTTAGCGCTCTTTGTCCATATCAGGGGGAGCGTTGTAGCACTCTACTTCCCATTTTAAGGGAGTGTTGAGTTGGTTGAGGAAATATTGGAGGAAATCCCATTTTCCTCTAAAGATAACTATGGATGGATTGGGTTAGTTTGGCTCAAATCTAACTCCAGGGATGCATCTAAGGAAGATATCACAACTATTGGAGCCATATCCTCAAATAATTCCAAATATATCCAAGGTAATTGAGCCTCTCAAATCCTATAAATGGAGGCATTCCCATGGTGAAAAGGAGGAAAAAATCGGCAAAGCATTGTTATTTTGATTGTGGATCTTTTGAGTAAGGGTTGGACGAGGAGGTCTTGGAGAGGTTGATGCAACATCATTGTAAGTTTCCTTTTGAAATTATCATCTAATATACTTGGCATATTTCCTTCAAGTATGTGGTTTCATGTGATTTTCTATGTTTAATTTGATTTGCATAGATGAATTTGTTTTGCCTAATCCATTAGAGTATAATGAATTCATTTGTTTCTTACTGTTAATTTCAGGTATTTATTTGCGCCAGGGGATCAAGATTGAGGATAGGAGCAGCTACGACAAACATCATAAACATAGTACATGCTACTTAACCTTATCCTCTCTTTTTCGATAAGCAAAATGAGTTTATAGGAATGATAATGTCCAAATGATTGTTTCTGTCTTGGTATAGGGGTTAGAAATCTAAGGGAAAGTTCATTTGTCCGCAAGAGAATATTTTTGTAATAGAAATTGGTGACTCCACTAGGGAATAAATTTCAGTTTCTTCTTCCATTCGTTCATCCGAGACTTTTTCCTATCCTTAGATCCTATCTGTTGATTTTATCTGAATTTTTTATCTCTTTTGTCTTTGCTAGTTTTCTAACAGAGCCTCTTACTAAATTTTCCTGAGTTACTGAGCTTTTTGAGTTTCTTCTCAAACTTTCCTCAGAACTAGAACTCCCTTGCAGTTCAAGTCAAAGTGTTGTTCCTTTATCATCACTCCCCAAAATACTTCTACAGAGTGCTGCAACGCTCTGGTGTCTTGGTTACCAGAGCGTCGATTTTCCCTTCTTTGGAAAATTTCAGGGTTTTTTTCTTGTTGGGTATAGTCTTTGGATCTTAGTCTCTAACTCATAACTTATTTTGTCTGATATTGGCCTCTATTTGACTAAAACTTGTTGCCCTTCATTATTTTTAGTCTTTATTGAGTTTGTGTTGTCTTTCTTGATTGCAAAATGGACCTTTCTCTCTCAAATTTGGTTCCTTTTTGCTACTCTTCTCGATCATTTGATTGATTAGAGGATTTCACAGGGAATATTATCGATCATAGGTATATTAATTTATTTATCTTTGATACCTTACTCAATTCTTGAATACTATAAAGTATGACTTTTGATTTCTTAGTGTTTTTCTTTTAGTGAACAATTTGGTATTTGTTTTTATTTCGGTCTCTTATTTAATGCCGAGAGTGTCTTTGTTTGTGTGTTCTTTTGCTTCTTACTTTTTCCAATCATCATAGTGAATTTTTTTCATTATTAGTGAAAGAACGAAGCATTAGACAAACATCATAGTTTGTATCCACAATCAAACAAAGAAGTATTTATATGCATTGGTTTTGGATATTTAAAAGTTTTCTTTATAATTTGGAAATTGTCTGAATTCTTGTTTGGTAATGAAATAGCATAAAATTTTTCATTCTTGAGTGTTTGTTAGTGACAAAAACAAAATAAAATCTTCTACTTCCCGTAGCTAGAAGTTCATTGAAAATAAAATTTGCATATCATTATTTTTACCTTCTTGTGGAGTCGAGTCTCAAATATCATCAATTTCACTATCATTCACCCTTGCGTAACAAATAACCACAAAAATAAGCGCCAATTAAAATGGAACTAGAAAAATTTATTTATTAAGATCTTTACACCAACAATAGACTAGGACTAGAGCTTTGGAATAGGATGTGAGAATAATTCTCCAAAGCATTTAAGACAAACTCAAAATCTTGTGATAGGGAGAGAAATCCAACCTTCATATAAGCATAGCTGGGATCCCCCTCTCACACAGGGGTACACGAGGTCACATGCGGAAGAGAAACGAACATTATCCCTCCGAGGCTTAACCAATCATAGCGGTATGATTCTATATTGGGGGTTATTCTTGAGAATCAATTGTTTTCATTTGGTCTCAGAGCTTCATGAATTTCGAATCCATTTGGGGTCCTCTAGAGTTTACTAGTCCAACTGTCCTAAGTTCCCTTGAAGATTTCCAGACTTGATATCCTACCCATACGTTCGGACCCGACTGTCGACTATACCCGCCCAGAGGTTGATTGTGAGTTGGTATCCTTAGTGGCCACAATATTTAGGGTCCTTACATGGGGTGACGGTGAAGGAAAGTCTTCGTTGTACCTGGAACAAATATTGGTCAAACTCACTTGGGCTCCTTGGAGGGTAACCCACGGGTAAAACCATGAGGGAACTTTCACCAAGGCATAAGTCTATTAAGCAGGTCGCCAATGTAATCGATCCACCTGCTCAAATCCTAGCCACTTCTCACTTTGTTCACGTGATGTTGGATTTCATCACCAACTAGTGTGTTCATTGAGAGAAGTTATTTTTTTGCTTGTTGGTTTTCTAGATTTTTTTAGCGAATGTTTTTTGTTTACTTTATTTGTCCTTAAAATTGGTACTGTGGCTAATAAATTTCTTCATAGATCACGTAGGATGAAAGGGGTTCCTCTAGAAGGATACGAACCCATACCTCCTAACTCACCCGAAGACACTTACTGTGAAGAGGTCAAAAAATATTCAGACGTTGGGAGTGTCGCTACTCCTTTGATAAAAAATACCGAGGGAGATTTAGTTGTAGTTCAGGAAGGTACTACCCCTACTACAAACCTATATTTGAAAATCCCTCACGATCCACTGCTTATTTGAGTATACTCTTCAGGAAACATCGTAGTTGAAGAACATCCTAGGCTACCATCAAGGCCATATGATCAACTAGACATGGAACAAATATAACCAAATTTCAATGAAGAATACACTACCCTTGTCTGTTCTATTGAAATGGTAGATCCACAACAAATTCATGTTCTTCCTATATGGAGAAATCCATCGGGTCGTGATATTTATGAAAATTTTAATTTTGGTTGACCGCTCTTTGACCCTCCACATACATCTTCCACCACCGGAATGGATGCAGGACCATCAGGTCAGCCCGTTGACCATCATGTTGGACAAACAATCAATACTACTACCACTTCAAGAAAATTAATGAGTGAAAAAGGATATTTTTTACCTAGTCATTTGCAAAGTACCATGAAGGTTACACCTACCATATTGGGGGTTATTCTTGAGAATCAACTATTTTCATTTGGTCTCGAAGCTTCATTGAATTTTGAATCCATTTGGGGTCCTCTAGAGTTTACTAGTCCAACTGTCCTAAGTTCCCTTGAAGATTTCCAGACTTGATATCCTACCCATAAATTCGGTCCCGACTATCGATTGTACCCACCTAGAGGTTGATTGTGAGTTGGTATCCTTAGTGGCCACAATATTTAGGGTCATACATGGGGTGATGGTGAAGGAAAGTCTTAAGTTATTACCTGGAACAAATATTGGTCAAAACTCACTTGGGCTCCTTGGAGGGGAAATCCAAAATTACTGCATGGAAACTTGCACAAAGGCATAAGTCCATTAATCAGGTCACCAACATAACTGATCAACCCACTCATATCCTAGCCCCTTATCACTTTGTTCATGTGATGTTGGATTTCATCACCAACTAGTCATATTCATTGGGAGAAGTTATTTTTTTTTCTTGTTGGTTTTCCTAGATTTTTTAGCGAATGTTGTTTTGTTTACTTTATTTGTCCTTAAAAATTGAATGCTTGTAAATTTCTTCGCCAGATCATGTAGGATGCAATGGTTTACTCTAGAAGGATATGATCCCATACCTCCTAACTCACCCGAAGACACTTAACGTGAAGAGGTCAAAAAATATTAGAGGGCGTTGGAATTAAGCTACTCCTTTGATTGAAAATCCTGAGGGAGATTTAGTTGTAGTTCAGGAAGGTCCTACCCTCCTGCAAACCCGACTTTGAAAAACCCTCATGATCCACTCCTTATTCGAGTGGACTCCTTAGTAAACATCATAGTTGAATATCATCCTAGGCTATCGTCAAGGCCATATGATCAACTAGACATGGAACTGCGACAACCAAATTTCATGTAATAATACACTACCCTTGTCCGCTCTACTAAAATGGTAGATCCACAACAAATTCATGTTCTTCCTATATGGAGAAATCCATCGGTCGGAATATTTATGAAAAAGGGTGTCTTTGTTGACCACTCTTTTGACCCTCCACGCCATCTTCCACCAGAGATGATGGATACCGGGGACCATCAGGTCAGCCCGTTGACCATCATGTTGGACAAACAATCAATACTGCTACCACTTCGGGACAAGTAACAAGTGAAACAAGAGTTTTGTTACCTAGTCATTTGCAAAGTACCATGAAGGTTACACCTACCATATTGGGGGTTATTCTTGAGAAAACATTGGTTTCATTTAGTCTGAGTGCTTCGTGAACTCTGAGTCTGTTCGGGGTCCTCACAGAGTTTACTAGTCCAAATCCCTAAGTTCCTTGAAGATTTCAGTTGATATCACACCTTACATATGTTCGGACAAATTTGTCGACTATACATGAGAGGTTGATTGTGAGTTGGTATCCCTTAGTATACAATATTTAGGGTCCTTACATGGGGTGTGATTGAAGGAAAGTCTTAGTTGGCTGGAAAAATATTGGTCAAACTCGCTAGGAGGCTCCTTGGAGGTAACCGCGGGTAAAACCATGGGGAACTTTCACCCAAGGCATAAAGTCTATTAGCCCGGATTAAGCCAATGTAGCGATCCACTGCTCAAATCCTAACCACTTCTCACTTTGTTCCGTGATGTTGGATTTCATCACCAACTAGTGTGTTCCATTGAGAGAAGTTATTTTTTTGCTTGTTGGTTTTCTAGATTTTTTAGTGAATGTTGTTTGTTTACTTTATTTGTCCTTAAAATTGGTACTGTGGCTAATAAATTTCTTCATAGATCACGTAGGATGAAATGGTTTCCTCCAGAAGGATACAAACCAGCACCTCCTAACTCACTTAAGAAAATTACTGTGAAGAGGTCGAAAACTATTCGACCGTTTGGAGTGTCGCTACTCCTTTATATTCAGACGTTGGGAGTGTCGCTACTCCTTTGATAAAAAATACCGAGGGAGATTTAGTTGTAGTTCAGGAAGGTCCTACCCCTCCTGCAAACCTGACTTTGAAAATCCCTCACGATCCACTCCTTATTCGAGTGGACTCCTTAGTAAACATCATAGTTGAATATCATCCTAGGCTACCGTCAAGGCCATATGATCAACTAGACATGGAACTGCGACAACCAAATTTCATGTAATAATACACTACCCTTGTCTGCTCTACTAAAATGGTAGATCCACAACAAATTCATGTTCTTCCTATATGGATAATTCCATCAGGTCGGGATATTTATGAAAAATTTAATTTTGGCTGACCACTCTTTGACCCTCCACATACATCTTCCACCACCGGAATGGATGCAGGACCATCAGGTCAGCCTGTTGACCATCATGTCGGACAAACAATCAATATTGCTACCACTTCAAGACAAGTAACGAGTGAAACAAGAGCTATGTTACCTAGTCATTTGCAAATTACCATGAAGGTTACACCTACCATCCCTCTTTGAGAAACAACCTCATACACACCACCAAAATCCCATTGGGACACCTTCACATCAAAGAATGAAAAACCCTTGCATACAACAAAACCCGATTGTGGGAAAAATCCCTATTGGGGGGAAATCCTCTATTAGTGGAACATTTTTGACTAGGGGAAAACCCTCTATTAGTGGAACATTTTTGACTAGGGGAAAACCCTCTTTCAGTAGACAAATACATGTTGGGGGAAACCCTCGTTGAGTGGAAAAATCCATATTGGGGGACAACCTTCCTTCAGTGGAAAAATCCTGGTGGGGGCAACCCCATTTTAGTGAAAAAATCCTAGTTGCTATCCAACCTATGCCAAGAGGATAATTTCAACCTCCATTTATTGGAAACCCATAAGAGTCCCGAGGACCACCCCAGGGAGGAAATTTTCATCAACCACATTAGGAAGGATCCTCAAATCCTAACCTGTAGGGAGGAACCTTAAATCCCAATCCTTCTGGACTATATTCTAGAAAACCCTTCCCAGGTGTCCCGAATCCCACTTGGGGTCCTCAAGGTCAACCATCCTTTTCTCCCCAAGGGAAAATAACTTACCCTCCTCAGGGGAAACCTGGTTACTCACCTCAAGGTCAAGATAACTATCCTCCTATGGGTTACACTAGTTATCCTCCCCAAGGCAAAATGGGTTTTCCTTCCCCTTTTATGCAAATTCCTCAAAAAATGAATCCCACTTTCACTGGTCAAAATCCACAACATAAGCATATGGGAGGACCTGTTGGATACAACTATCCACCACAACTAGTTTATGGTCCTACTGGTGTTCCTATGCCACACCAATATCATCCTCAAGCCAATCGACAGTTACCATTCTTAGCCACTTTAGATCTACTGGATCTGACGAGATTAACAAACGATCCCATATTACAATCCCCTTCTTGGCCAGTCATTCCAACCAAACTACCTTATGATATTCCAAATTTTGACGAAAATCCTAGAGAAGACCCTAATAATCACGTCATGAGGTTTCGTCTTTGGTGTTCATCAAACTCACTAATGGATGACTCTATCCATTTACATCTTTTTCAACATACACTTACATTTTCAGTGGCTAAATGGTACATTGAGCTACAATGCAAAACTTTTCAAGATTTAATTCACTTTCCATGTCTTTCCTCACCCACTTATAATTTCCCATCAGATACAAAACCAACAAAGAACTCTTGACCTCCCTTCTTCAGACTATCTTCGTACATATTTCTTATCATATTCATGAATTGAGACGACGATGACGACGATGATTGATCAAAGCAACCATCCTCGACAATTATTAGTGGAATGGTTCACAAAATATCTATTACATCCCATTGCTCACGATGTCTCCGTGGGTGGTGTAGTCACATAAGAGGAATCCATTGCTCATGCCCAGTATTTGGATCTGGTTTATTCTCAATCTGGTAATTTTTATGAATTGATCGCAAACGCTCCCCGCACATCAACCGTTCCATCAAAACCATCCTCCACCGCTCATTCAGATGGATTTATCGATTCCGTCAAAACCCAGTCTAGTTCACAATCGACTAACACAACCAATCATTCAATAACTACCTCGACTACCGTGCATAATCCACTCTCATCAAACTCCACCCCTACTCAAGTATCCGAAGTGAATGCATTCCAATCTACTTCACCACAACAATCAGGGGGGAAAAAGAAAAAAAAAGAATAAACCGAAGAAAAATAATAATCAAACTGAAAATAAAAAAAAACACAAGAACAACCACCTGATACTAAAAATCAATCACAGTGCAAACTGAAATTTCCATGACTCATATGTGTGGAAGATTACTACACGAGATATTGTCCCCATCAGGAGGAATTTGCTAAATTATTTAAAGGAAATTGTCAACCCGTTGTATTGACACATCCTTTTCCACAACAACAGTCACTCATTGCACAAAATCCTGCACCTCTGCAAGGAGGCAACCCAGGTCATCCTCCTAACGAGGATGCTTCATCGAGGGCACACATTTACATGTTCAATGGTGTAGATTTGACCAATCGCACTACGACATATGTCACACCACCAGGTAAACCCGGTAAGGAAAATGTAACTAATGGAACTGCACCTGATCCACCTTCCACCTTAGTTACTCCTTCGTATAGACCTCCAAGATTGAGAGACTACATTTTGACTCTATATTACGTCCACCCAAGAGCATAATAAAAAAATTGACCTTTAATCTTAACTCTCGTGCTGCCCAAAACTACAACATTGTTGAAGATTTGGCCCAAGCACCTTGTGCCATGTCAGTTCTTGAATTTATACAACACTTCCCTAGCCAATGTAGAACTCTCTTGGAAGCCATCGAAGCTATAGATCTTGAGTCATCCAATAGTATCACATTCAATCTAGATAATTTTAAATCATGACTCTCTCACCAACTTGCTTTCCAAATTGATGTCCTTGTCCATAATCAACATATTCATTGCATGATATTGGATGAGGGAGCATCAACATGTTTCATGTCCTTAGCTTGATGGAAAGGCCTTAAATCACCTAGTCTTAGTCAATCTCCCACCATGTTAAAAGTATTTGATGGAAGATGTTTCCGACCTCATGGATTGTTACAATCCTTAGCCGTTCAATTGGGGGAAAAACATTTTTCACCGATGTAGAAGTAGTCGACGCTCCCCTCGAATATAACTTGTTTCTATGAAGAAGTTGGTTCTATGCTATGACTATTGTCACTTCATCGGTCTTTCGATGTGTCTAATTTCCTCATCAAGTTAAAATTGTGACCATCGATTAGTTAGATTACTGCACCCCTGATGTTCACACTCAAACAACCAACAATATTCCATTTATGGGGGATTCAAATGTTACTTATGAAAGTGTAGGGGTAGGTATACTGAAAGACTCTTCGATCATGGGCACTTTCCCCACACCTCTTCCTCCAACTACGCAATATATCACAATGATTAATATGATTTCAACTATGGTACATTATTCCCTTGGATCATCTGATCCATGGATCATACCTAGTCCCTGAAAATTCAATTCACTAGGTGACACTATGCCACTTAGTCTTGCAGAGGCCGAGTACAATGTCATTCAGTCTGCCTCTCCTTCACCTGATGACCAACATTGTCTAGCATCTACTTCCTATTCACTACCATCTTGGTTATATTCCCTATCCTCCACTTTCGATTACATCCTACGGATTTTTCCATACGATGAATCCATCATTGAAATGATTAGTATCGAGGAGGCACCATGGGATGACAACCACCATCGTTCATCCTTTCTTCCCATTTTGGATGAGATTGATAAATATATTTTATCTATATTTCCCACAAATATATTCGACACTCCCCAATCTCTGATACTCACTTAGGATACAATTTATGAGGGGAATTTGGGAAACACATATTAGACAATTAGTGTTGACATATCCACAAAAGAAGGTATTGTGGAGAACATACAACTAGGTTCCAGTTGTTCAATTGAAGAGATTGAAACTTACATCGCCTTGTTTAAAAAATTCTGCGACATCTTTTCTTGGAGCTACGATGAAATTCTAGGGATCAATCCTTCGATCGTTGTGCATGAAATAAAAACTTACCCTAGAGTCAAACCTATGAGACAAAATCTTTGCTTGATTCATTAGAAGAAAACTATAGAAATCAAGGCAGAAGTCGAAAATTTATTAAAGTCTGGTTTTATTTATCTCATACCTCTGACTGAATGGGTTTCCAACATCATTCTGGTCACCAAGAAATGAGGGATAATTCGTGTTTTTGTCGATTATATGGATCTAAATAAGTCTTGTTCGAAGGACAATTACCCTACACCCTTTATCAATAATTGCAACGGAAGTGTCATTTCTCTTTTATGGATGGATTTTCTGGATATAACCAAATCGATATTTTACCTACTGATCAACACAAAACAACTTTCATCTGCCCATGGGGGACTTTTTCCTATCAAAAATCACCTTTTGGCCTTAAAATGCTCGAGCCACGTTTCAACGAACTATGTTATATGTATTCCACAACATCAAACATATTGTTGAACCCTATCTCGATGAATTTCCATCTCACTCGACTCCTTAATGAGATCATATTGATCATCTAAGGGAAATATTTCTTAGATGTAGGTTTTACAACATACGTTTGAACCCCCATAAATGGATTTTCTCTATTGAATCAAGGAGACTCTTTGACTTCGTAGTATCCAAAGATGGGATTAGTGTGGATCCCTTAAAATTCAAATTCATTCTCTCTTTACCCCCTCCCAATAATCTTACCCAATTGCAAAATTTGCAAGGGAAGGAAAACTTTCTCCGTCATTTTATATGCAATTATGCTGAAATTACTAAATGCTTCATGAGATTTCTGTAGAAATATGCCCTTTCATTTGGGATGTAATTGCTCAGCGCTCATTTGATGATATCAAGGATGCTTTAACGAATACACTGCTTTTGCATCCACCCAACTATGTGAAAGATTACATCCTTTATTTGGTTTCCTCTGCTTCCACTATTGCTATGGTGTTAGTACAAGAGGATGATGAGGGTGTCAAACATGTGATATACTATTTAATTAAGAGCCTTTCAGGTCTCGAACTTCGTTATTCACATGTTGAAAAGTGGGCTTTAGCCGCAGTTATTGTCGTCCAAAGGTTTCGCCACTATATTTTTCTTCGCACTACCACGTTCATTGCAGACTCGAACCCCATGTACCACATATTGACTTGTCAAGTACTTGGGGGAAAATATTCGAAATGGATCGGCATTCTCCAAGGATTTGATCTCGAGTTTTCCAAATCCAAAGCTAAGAAATCGTTGGTTTTTACATAATTAATTTTCGATCTTCCCCATACTCATTAGAATAGTGATCCCAATGATTCCCTTCCCGATGAATCACTATTCCTCATTAGTATGTCTGATCTGTGGTATGGAGACATTCTTCTCTATCTCTAGACCCAACTCTTCCAGCTAGGCATTTCACATGATGAGCGATGTTGCATTAGACACCATTCAAAGAACTACCTTATCATTGGTGACACTTTGTATCACCGAGGTATTGACACCATTCTATGATGTTTTTTAACCCATGAAGAGGCTGAACAAGTTCTAAATGACTGTCACCTTGGAGCTTGTGGTGACCATCTTTCTGGGATGGCTACAACCCAAAAAATATTATGTGTCAGTTATTTTTGGCCTTCCATATTCAAAGACTGCATTGAGGCCATTAAAAAATTCCCACCTTGTCAAATCTTTTAGAAGAAATCACATACCCACCCATATCCACTCCATCCGATTGTCACCATCGACCCCTTTGCAAAATGGGGTATCAATTTCATGCAATGTAAGCCTACCTTAGTGGGGGGGGCACGATTACAGTATCTTCGTCATCGATTATTTCACTAAATGGGAGGCTATGCCTACATTTCTTAATGATGGTTGAACTGTAGCACTTTTGGTGTTCAATCACATCATCACTCACTTCGGAGTCCCATAAGCTATTGTAACCGATCATGGATTCCATTTCTAGAACCAGATGATGGGTGAATTGCGCACCAAGTTAGGTTTTCTCCATGAAAATTCATTCCCTTACTATCCTTGGGAAAATGGACAAGTTGAAGACATCAACAAAGTCCTGAAGAACATGCTTCAATGCATGGTGGGGGTGAACAAAACCTCTTGGAATTTGCAGTTCTTCTTGGCACTCTGGGATTATCGGACTTCAGTTAAAACCGCCACTGGATTTACACCCTTCGAGTTGGTATATGGGTTGGAAGCAGTGTTATCGATTGAATGTGAGATTTTGTCTTTGAAACTCACCATAGAAATCCTACCCCATACTTTTGTTGAATTTGAACGATTTTACATCTAACGAAATTGGATGAAACCCGTCGCGATGTTGCTCTCATCAACGAGACATATGAAAAATGCATCAAGACTCAATATGATAAGTTTGTCCAACCTCTCACTTTCGTAGAAGGAGATATGTTCTTGGTCTATGACCAAGATCATGAAAAACTTGGTGCAGGTAAGTTAGAACCTATGTGATATGAGCCATGCATCGTAAAACATGTGCTATAGAGAGGCACCTACGAGTTAGTGGATTACGATGGATTATATCTCGATGAGCCCCGAAATGGGCTTTACCTAAAGAAGTGCTATGCATAGAATATATCACATGTGTGCTTTGTACATTATTGTACTATATGTTTTTGTTTTGGTGTGTCTTTACTTTTGCATGCATGAGTTTTTCCCCATTATTTAAAGCTTCTTATACTTTGCTTTGTGATTGAATGTGTAGATTTCATCATCTTTTCCTATTTATTTCAGATTTGCGGATGGTGCTAATTGACATACCCATAATATCATTTCTATAGCTTGGTTCGTCTACAACTTTGGCGAGTTAGTGAGTTCAGGAGGAATTTACCTCATATCTGTGATCAATAATGTTGCAGAATATCATGTTGTCATTGGACTTTTAACCAAAGCTTCTTCTTTAGGTATATGTCAATTTATTATCAACCTTCATTCTCAACTCGTGGTCTGTCAACTAAACTGTGAATACCGTAATCCTGTTTTTCTACGTCTACATCTAAGGGTTTGTCATCTCAAGAGATATTTTGAATTTCTAGAATATAGACATATATCAAGAGAAATTAATACGACTAAGCAAATTATATGTTGGATTGGTACATTGCACATAGATAAATATCTGGAACATAAAACATGTAAATAAAAACATCACATAATTTGAAAAACATAAGTATCCCCCACAAAACTCATAGCTATATAGGCCTATATATAAAATAGCAATTTTTTTGTCAAAATACATCATCCAAAAGTATATAGCAGGGAAAAATGTGGGCCTTTATGCCCATGATATCATCATAAAATACTAATGTCTCAGGAGATTCTACTCGTCTTTCTGCACTACATTGTGCTCAATATAGCACACAACTACTCTGGTTAGTCATCGTAGCAGATGACTAAGGCCTTTAGGCACCCCAACTGTATGTCTCTGAATATGTAAGGGTACATATCGTATCCTCATGGAAGGAATGCCCATGGTCAACCCACGAAGGTTCCTCTCCACCTCTTGGAGTCCTCCTACTCTGACGTCAACCTCTGTTGCTGCCTAAGCATATCCACAACATCCTAGTGTTGGCATCCCTGCCATACATGGCGTGCCTCTATCTACATGATGAAAACAAACGACTTAGATACCTCATTGTAAAAAAAAAAATATCACATATAAACATATGAAAAAAAAAAAACATTGTTGCAAGGTCATGATCTTTCGTACCTGATGCATCCCATTGTGCCTCATCGGGGAGAAATAAATCTGTGTTACCCCTAAAGGCAATTCCAGCATAGGGGAAATCCTCTATAACCACGAGTTGTCTCCTCTACCATGTGAATAAGTTAGCGGTAAAGTGGAAGGCTGAGGGTTCATTCCCCAACCTAGGTGAAATAATCATCCACCGCTCCATACAGAGCTCGATCGAGTGGCGTGCTATCAATGCAACCTACGGTTGCCTATGTAGAACTCGCTTTAGAAAGAATGAAACTAAGAAATATTCGTATACAAATTTTTTATGTATGCTTGTTTGAAACTTAGAGATATTCTCTTTGATGTTTCTCAAGAACCTTGCACTCTAGTTAAAAATCCTAGGCTCCAAGCACTGAATAGCATATGATATCTGGCACTTGGAAGCAAGGTGGGCACTGGTGCTTCATGCCAGTTTTGTGATATAGAATATAATGGATCATAGAGGTAGGTACATCACATCTTTAATGGTGATCCTTCCCCCTAACAAGCGTGACCTCAATACACAATACTGGGAAACATATGCCTCTGTCGACTGTGGAGTAGACCGATGTCCAAACAAAAGAATAGGTGCTCCCCTCTTCGAGATCCCCGTAAGAAAATACCCATGATCAATTTCAATCTCAAGCATGTTAGGTTCTATTCGGAACGCTTACTCATCGTTGTCCCATAACCCGATCAGATACTTGAGTAAAAGGACTTCTTTTCTCATATTTTGTAGCTTGAAGTACTTTAAAAAAAAACAGTTTTGTAGTGTTTCCCTCGCTTGAGGGTATTGTAAGGAAGCCATATCATTGAATTCATGTTTCCTTTCCTTCCATTCAATCATGTTGGTTAGTGCAAACCTGCAAATTCTCAAAAGAATCACATTAGCCAAGTTTCAAGAAGAGGAATTACTTTTTCACAGCCTAAAAACCATTTTTTCTAAAATTTTTACGCCCAACGCTCCCTGGAAATCAAAAACAGAGTGCCAACGCTCCCTTAGAGGACATACTAGGGCACTGAAATATTGAACAACTCCCCCCTCAATTACTTAAGGGAGCATTGATCATGTTCGATGCTATAGGGATTTCCAAGGAGCCCAAGATCATGAAATAAAGACTGAAATTAAACAAAAAGGGATGCACATGAATCAGAAAGGCCAGAGTAATAACCTAATCCAAACAAAATCATGAATTGTCACCTGTAGCTCCCGCAGTCAACGCCACAAAATCACTCTAGAGAGGGAAAAACTCAAAGAAAAAAGGAAAATGGTAAAACAAAAGGTGAGGAAGAGTTTTTTTTTCCCTAATTGATTTTTAATATGTCCAAATTAAGTCATTTACACCCCTTTTTTCACATTTATAATGTTTGTTTTTGAGTTTTTCTAAATAATTGTTGGGTTTAAAAGAAACTGCTAACATTTTTTACCCAAAATAACCTGATTACGTAGGAAATTACGGAGCATATATTTTTTGATGACCTTGGGACGCTATTGAGCAAACTTTGTCATACTCAGAGCTCATTAAAATATGAAGAGATGTTCGTTGGGCGGTAGATTATCCTGTTTTCGTTCCCAACAGACTAACTACGAAAAATGAACGCTCTAGTCAATCTCGGCTAGAGGACTTCTCAGTTGTATCATTTTATACCTTTTTGGACCTCGAAGACTAAAATTATGAAAAATAACAACCTCAAAGTCTTCTTTAAGTTATTTTCAAACTCCCTAAACATGAAAAAAAACCGAGTTTTTCTTCTTTGGACTCACAAAATTACACATTGAAGGGCCCATCTGGGGACAAACCCTTACTTCTTCTAGTTCATTAAATAAAGGAAGAGGAACTTACCGAAGGTGAGTTATACAGATCATGTCTTACCCTCCTCGAGCTCGTTAAATGAAAAAGAGGTACTCATCTACTTGGATGGGGGGAAAAAATGAAGGAAGTGGGTCAATTTTCTTGAGATATTTTAAGGAAGCTCTTATGGTCATTGTTGAACACAACACTTGTTTTCACTTTACCATACACTTAGATAATCCATTAAGCCTCCACACTGAACCAATCCTATTAGTATTTCTACTCCTTTGGACTATCCAAAGAATGCCTCGACACTCACTGCATTATGTTTTGGTCCACTCTGAGTCTATGTTGCCAAATCTTATGTCGTGCCTCAGTGTTCAAGGGAAGTCTTCACCTAAAAAGTAATCCATCTACAATTTTACCAATTCCCATACCCGTCTCAGTCCATTTTCATCAACTATATCTTATCACTTTCCTGTGACGAGTTTCATGTCGATTGATGGGGGATACATCAATGTCGGCCTCCTTAGATGAGTCTTTTCGAACTGAAAAAATTATCTAGGACATAGAATTAGGAACAAATCAATACTTTGGGACCTTCATGCCTCAATGGAAGGCCTCCTCGCACTTGACAGTGGGTATGCATCAATGACCCCTTACTGACTAATTCCATGAATGTTCGACTTCAACTCATTTTTCACATTTGTTGGATTTTACTTTAAAGGTACCTTGAGAATCATCAACATCAATGGTGATTTATCTCGCACTTGTTAATGGTATACCTCAATGACCGATAATCAAGTGGTTTCTGTCATGTTCAACAACAAATCATCTATTCACATGGAAAAAATCGTACTGTTATAGGATCAGGACGAAGACCTTGGGTTGAGTATTCATCTGCATATACACTTTGCCCAGGTTGCAATGGCAATTATTCGACTGATATACATGTTTTAACATAGATCCAGTTTGTATTGGTCTGTGGATATGTGCTTATCACATCGTATCTCCATTTTGTATTCTTTTTTGGTTGTGATCGAGTAAGGTCACATAGAGATGGATCCAAATTATATCTTTGGTGGCCATCTTCTTAGTCAATATCATCATGGATACACAGTGTATTTATTAGTGGTTGTGCTTTGATTCATTTGTATTCCAAGCGTAGGTATTCCTGCCTTGAGAATGGAACACATATTAACATTGTTTGATGGTTGTCTGCATCTTCTATCAAGTTCTCCAACTCCATACCCTTTCTTCGAAGAATCTACAAAGTGTTTCGACCATCAACATTCCTTTTCTGACTTCACACTTTGGGGGGCAATCTGTTACACATCAAAATTCCTCACTTCGACAGTGTCACATTTTCATTATTGCAAGTGTCGTAAGTGTCACACTTTTTTTTGCAAGTTTCGTAAGTGTCACATTCACTTTTCCTAAGTTAGAAGAAGAAGCCCCATCATCTGACAGTCGAAACAAGTGTTTTTACTAGGGAATTACTCATCTTGGTAACTTTTTCGAAGATTAGCACTCCCCAACTCATACATAGGGGGATATAGTGCTCCTTTTCCATCTTAGGGGGAGCGTTGTAGCACTTTTTTGCCCATTTTAAGGGAGCATTGAGTTGGTTGAGGAAATCTTGGAGTAAATCCCACTTTCCTCTAAAGACAACTATGGATGGATTAGGTTAGTTTGGCTCGAATATAACTCTAGGGATGCATCTAAGGAATATATCACAACTTTTGGATCCATATCCTCAACTAATTCCAAATATATCCAAGGTAGTTGAGCCTCTCAAAGCCTATAAATGGAGGCATTCCCATGGTGAAAAGGAGGAAAAAATCAACAAAGCATTGCTATTTTGATTGTGGATCTTTCGAGCAAGGGTTGGACGAGGAGGACTTGGAGAGGATACCACAACATCATTGTAAGTTTCCTTTTGAAGTTCTCATCCAATATACTTGGCCTATTTCCTTCAAGTATGTGGTTTCATGTGCTTGTCTATGTTTAATTTGATTTGCATAGATGAATTTGTTTTGCCTAATACATTAGAGTAGAAGGAATTCACTTATTTCTTATTGTTCATTGCAGGTATTGATTTGCGCCAAGAATTGTATTAAGCTTGTGGATAGGAGAAGCTAGGGAAAACGTCGTAAACAAAGTACATCCTACTTTACCTTCTCCTCTCTTTTTCGATAAGAAAAATGAGTTTATAGGAATGGTAGTGTCCAAATGATTGTTTTTGTCTTGGTATAGGGGTCAGTAATCCAAGAGAAAGTTCACTTGTCTACATGGGTGTATTTTTGTAACAACATGAATGAAAAAACTCTAAACATCCAAAAACCTAAACCTAGGAGATGAAGTGCCAAAAGTCATGTGGGCCCCATTGGGGTAAGTTAGTAAATCAACTTCCCGAGGCCATCAATTTTGCATACAACCTCCGTCAAAACCTTTGGCTATCATTGAGGTGCTTGATCGTGAAAAAATGATGTTTAGGCCCTTTAAATGGCCCTGGAAGTTCGAGACCTAAAAAACAGCTAAAAATAGTAAATTGCCAAAAGATTGTTTTGAGCTAGTTGGACTAGGTGGGTGGCCACCGATATAATCCTAGATCAATCCTCTCCCCTTAGGAAGAAATTTTCTCCATTTCATTGAGTTTCTCCATTAGATGAGGAAATTTCTATTGAATTTGGCCCTGGGTGAGCCACTTGCATTGGTGTAGGAGCTGCCTTGCTTTGACAACCAGATAAAGCTGGATCCTCTGTTGGCGAGTGTCCTTGACCTGTGTGTCCATGATCTGATCAATGGATTCATGTTCCATGCAGTCAAGGTTGAGCTCTATTGGTTTCAATTGTTTTTTTTTTTTGAGGTGTCCAATAATGGTAGAAAATAGGGTCGAAGGAGGTCCACATTGAGCACTGGGTGCAAGCCAAGGAAGGGGGGAATGTTGAGCTCAAAATCATTGTCACCCACAACCTTGGTGCTAGTGTGTTAACACATGAATTTTCCACTTGCTTCATAGGAATCAAGCAATGACTGAGATTCACCCTCAGGATCATTATGGTGTAAATCATATGGCATTATGCCCATGATTTCCACATGAATAATGAAGACGTTGAGGTCTGAACATCTCAAGCACCCTCAAACCTATCCTCCACTCACCCTCTCCCCGCCTATCGCATCTCCCTGTCCTCGATACAACAACTCACCTCCCGACACCTCCTCTCACCTCTCAACACCTGTTCCACTGTCGTGATACATCACCCCATCTCAGTGCATTTTTCTCTCACCACATCATCACACAGACATTCCGTAGCGCTATGGCTCTAAATAATTGTCTAAAGCACATACATTATCATCCTGCCACCTACAACACTCGTATTGGTCATGGAAGAAGATCTATAGAGCCTCAAGGCATCAAGATTGACTCTCAGAAGTCGTGGGCACCGCCTGAAGCATTCATGAGTGTTAGGCCTCATCCTGACCTTGATGAAGGTAGTTATTGAATATGGGGGTGACAATTGAGACCTCGTCCCACCCCATAAATAGAAAGCATGAAGAGAGTGGCCGTAAAGGCACACTGTCAATTTGAAGCTTCCATTATGGAAATATTTTCCTGTAAAGCACATAACTATGCCTTTCTTGCATCTAACATGAGAAGGCCTGCACAGTCTGACAAAGAAGGCACTGACTGGAAAATTTTAATCAGGGGTCCTATCACATTCCTTGTGGTTGAAATTTTTTTAGTATATATATAGGCAGTTTTGATATTTTGTTATGGTTGATGGTTGAGCAGTGCTCCCGTATTGTAAACTTTTGATGAAGCTTTTGGTTCTCTGGTTATGTATTTGGATCTGAGACTTATTGTTTAATGAAAGTCAGCCTCTTTTTAAACATATTTGCCTCTAATACTGAAGTGTCCATGATTGAATGATTCACATGGATTGTTTTGACTGTATAGTAATGTATGTTTGATTGCAGTGTTGTTATTCACGTTCTTTCAGTTTCCTGAAGTTTTGAATCCAAGAGGATATTGTATTTGAAGATTTTCCTCCTTAGGATGATGGAAAACCTGATGTCTACGGTATCCCTCTACACTCTCCTCACCAAAGTCTTCCGTCTATTCATCCTTACTCCAACTTACTGATTGAAGTTGATTCTAGACCTCAATTGCTTGTGCATGCTAGTCCAGATTTCTGAGTTAGAACATTATTTTCATTGAGTCTTCTCCATTTGACCACCTAAAAATCATTTACATTTACTGTATAAAATCATGGGTACTGGGCTTACCTTCTATGCAATATGAATGTGACTTCTAGTTCTAACATTTCTAGAGCCATTGTCGGGGACGAATTGAAGACTTTTCCCTGGGATAGAACGACAAAGAAGCTCTAATTTTGAAGGTGCATCAGATATCAGTACCATTGAAGATTGAAACTTGCACCTGGTGAATCCACTGTTTTAGTTCTGGCTCCTAAAGGTAGACACACGAGGTCCACTTCATTGTTGCCTCTAGCAGTGTCTGAAGCTGACCAGAGGAAATTATCAGAAAGGGAAAGACCGCTCAAAAAGGTACCTCCACTGTTGTACCAAGTTTTTATGATAATCTGCATAATCCCTCGTTACAAACTCCAGTAACTGTTTCTAATTCTCCTATTATACAAACTGCTGGAGTTTCAAGACATTTAATTTTTGGGAGTTTTCCTGCTGATTTATCCCCTCCTATTCTTGGTTTGGAAGGAGAGAGCTTTGACACCCCTTTCTACCCCGAAGTTGTGAAGTGGAAGGAGAGAGATTTGACCTTAGAAGACTTTCCTACTCCTCCTCTTATTAGAGTTGTTGCAGTTACAAAAGGGGAAACCTATGTTACCTCTAGCCCCTCATCTTTGTCTCCTAACGCTCAACCTTTTCCTTTTTCTCCCTGAAGCATAGCCCCAGTCTCACCTGTCCGAACTCCATCCCCTCCAGGTTCTCCTCCAGTTCACATCCCAATGGCAGGTGCTAATCCCCCTAGAACTAGAATGGAAGCTATAGTAGCTGAAAGGTTCATCCCTCTCGTTCTTCCTCAGCCTATGAATTCCCTCCCAGTTGATGGCTACATTAAGAAGTTGTCCAAGTTCACAGGTGAAGGAGACATAACTGCAGAGGGACACCTTGAAGCCTTTTATAGTTTTACATATAATCATGCTATTGAGAACGAAGATGTATGGATGAGGATTTTTTTTCATAGCCTTGATGGTGAGGCTAAGAAGTGGTTTAGGGCCTTGCCTCCTAGATCTATTGATGGGATTGAAGCCCTAGATGAAGCCTTCTTAAAAAAATGGGGGGATAAAAAATATTTCCTGTACTATATTAAAGAGTTTGGATCACTAAAGAAAGGGGAAGGCGAATTTGTTTCTGACATCTCAAAGAGGTTTAATATAATGTATCATAAAATTCCCACTGAGATAAATCCTACATAAACCTCTACAAAGATTACTTATTCTAGTGCTTTTGACCCTGATTTCTACCTTCTGTTAAGAGAAAGAAGAGCTACCTCCTTGGCTCATATGCAAGATGCATCCATTGAAGTAGAATATAATATATTGGCAGTTGATAAGCTCAGGAGTAAGGCTGATAGAGACAGAAGAAAAGGGAGGTTTGAAGGTTCAACTTCTAGTTCCTTTGCTCCCCCCCCCCCTCAAATGGATGAAGTAACCAAACTACTAAAGTCACTTTCTGCTAGGATGGAAAGATTCGAATTGGAAGGAAAGCAGAGCTACAAAAATACCCAAATTGATGATAATAGGGGTAGTTTCAAGAGACCAATTAATTCCCCTTAGACCTTTCAGAGAGATCAGAGGAACAGGGACCGAGATGATCAGAAAATCCAAACTCCTCTCCAAAATAACATGGTTACTTATGAAGATGGAGATGAAGATATTTTGATCCTTATATCCATTTCCTTGGAGATACCTATTCATCCCCTCATTTAACTCAGTCTTCATGTGAAGAAACCCTCATGAGTAATCAACTGAATGAGCTGAGAAAAGCAGAAAAGACTACCAATGATCTGAATAGATATAAACTCCGATCCAAGAAGAAGGAAGGAAATCCTGACACTCCTGAATGACTTGCTACAACTGATAAACTTGCTAGAGATATAGTGGGCAACAACAAAGAAATGAAGGCATATAGCCCCCCACCAGTGGTTAAAAGTCCTATCTTAGATGTGAAGGAGATTTTGAAGCCTCCCTCCCCTTATATATTTGAGCATGAGATTCAAAATATTATAATCCATGTACCTCTCTCAGAGTTAGTCAAGCACGAGGATTTCAGAAGGTGTCTATCAAATGTTTTCAACCTGAACCCGTATCTCACTCCACAGACTCAGTTAACCTCCACGATGAAATGCCAGCTGTCATATTAGGGCCTTTGGTAGAATATAGAGATGACTCATCCCCTCCTTTCTACACCTCATTGAACATCTATTATAAGGTGTTGCATAACTGCTTGATGAATTTAGGGGCATCTCACAATCTTATGCCTAAGACTGTCATGGAAGAGCTTGGGTTGGAGGTTACAAAATCCTACCATGACCTGTATTCTTTCGACTCTAGGAAGGTAAAGTGCCTTGGGGTTATCAAAGACCTGGTTGTTTCTCTATTCCAACTGCTAATGAAGAGTGTGGTCATGGATATCATGGTGGATGATGTTCCCCCTAAGTTCGGGATGCTCCTATCTAGATATTGTATAAATATACTGGGGGGAACCTTACAGATGGACCTTTCATATGCCACCATTCCTGTGTTCGGGGGTGAACAAAGGATACTTTATAGGGAAGCTCAGTTGGCCTACATCATTAGTGATGAAACAAACCCCACCAACCATCCTATTTTTTCTCTTGACATTGATTTGGGATCCAACATATTGCAGCTCACTGATGCTCTTGAAACTCCTCTTGAAATCAGAAAGCAGCCCATCACTTTTTGTGAAACCCCTCCTCCAACTAACTCTGTTTGGAAGATGTTCTTTGATGGAGCCTCTTCTAAGGAGGGTGTTGGTTATGGAGTGGTTTTTGTTTCACCTTGCCAAGAGACTAGAGCTTTGTCTTACAAGATAGAATTTGAGGCTACCAACAACATGGCAGAGTATGAATATCTTGTTTTGGGTTTAAGGGCAACAAAGGACATGGGAATTGAGGAGCTATCAATATTTGGTGATGCAGAGCTAATTGTTCATCAGATCGGAAGTATTTACCAAGCTAAGCATCATAGGCTCAAAGCTTACATAAATGAATTGTGGGACCTAGTTGACAGTTTCTTCTTGGCTTTCAACATTTCATTTATTCCAAGAGAGGAGAATACCATGGTTGATTCTTTGGATGTTTCAGCAAGCCATTTCCAAGTCCCACTGCCACCTAAACTCAAGTATGATGTAGAGATGAAATATAGACCCTCTATACCTGACAATGTCAAGCATTGGAAGGTGTTTGAGGATAAGCTTGAGATAAAAAAAAATCTTGAGTCCGTTGATGAGTTCACTACATTACATATTTATCAGGATCATGATTTTGAAAGTAACCCTCATGTTGATGTATTTTTAAATAAAATTGATAATCACCATATTGTTCAATTGCCTACCAACCACATTCCAAAGGGACTAGTTCCTTTGGAAATATTTTTGATGGGAATGATGTGGCAGTAAAATTTAAAGCCTCAACTGATGATGCTTATATAACTGAGTGCAATATTGGCACAGAGAAGGACCCAAAATTTGTCAAGTTGTCAAGCAACTTGTCAAGGGAGAAAAGGGATGAATATGCATAACTGTTAAAAGAATTTGTTGATTTGTTTTCCTGGACATATGAAGATCTCAGAACATATGACATAAGTATCATTGAGGATAAGATACCATTGAAGGAAGGGGGAAAACCATTTAGGTAGAAATTGAGACAAATAAATCCTATGTTGTTGCCTATTATGGAGAAAGAGGTGAAAAATCATTTAGATGCCCAGATTATCATCCCTCTAAGGTATTCCGAATGGGTGGCCAACTTGGTCCGAATGAGAAAGAAGAATGGAGAAATAAGACTTTGTGTCGATTTCAAGAACCTGAACAGAAGCTCTAAGAAGGACAATTACCCCTTACCAAAGATGGAGAACATATTACAGAGGGTAACAGGTGCATCTAGGATGTCCATGATTGATGGATTTTCTGTCTATAATCAGATCTCTGTCTTTCCTAAAGACAGAGAGAAGACAACCTTCACTACCCCTTGGGGAACATTCATGTATGCTAAGATTCCCTTTGGTTTGATGAACACAGGGGAAACCTTTCAGTGAGACATGGACATAACATTTATTGGGGAACAAGACAAGTTTGTGGTAATCTATTTGGATGACATAACAATGTTCTCACAATCTGATGAATAACATCATGACCATTTTAAAAGGGTCTTTTTGAAATGCAGAAAGTTTGGTCTCTCTTTAAATCCAAAAAAGTCAGTATTTGCCATGAAAGAGGGGAAATTGTTGGGGCACATTGTGTCAGATGAGGAGGTAAGGATTGATACAAGAAGGGTATAATCTATCCAAAATTTTCCACTCCCTATATCCAAGAAATAAGTTCAGTCGTTCTTGGGGAAAATTAATTTTTTGAGAAGGTTTGTTTCAAATTTTGTTGAGTTGGTAAAGTTTATCACAACCATGTTGAGGAAAGGAAATGAAATCAAATGGACTTATGAATCTCGTAACTCTTTTGACCAAATAAATAAGGCCTTGACTGAAGCACCCATGCTCATTAGTCCTGACTACTCCAATTTCTGATTTTCTATTTTGCTTCATTTGACACAATAGTAGTTGTTTTATTGCAGAAAATTGTCGAAGGGTTAGAGCAACCTATTTCCTTTTTCAGTAGGGCACTGAGAGATGCTGAAATAAAGTATGACATCATGGAAAAGTAGGCCTATGCTTTTGTTAAAGATCTCAAATATTTCAGAGTTTATGTGCTACATTCAAAAGTCATTTCATATGTACCTTCAACCTCTGTGAAGGAGATCCTCATTCAGCCTGACATAGATAGAAGAAGGAGCAAGTGGATTGCCAAAATCCTTGAATTTGATCTTGAACTAAAGCCTACCAAATTGGTTAAAGGTCAAGGTTTAGCTAGGTTTCTAGATGAATCTAATTATAAATCCTTGGGGGTCAATTCCATCAACAGTTGTTCAGAGAATCAACAAGTTGAGTTCCTTGATGAAGATCCTAAAGTCACACCCCCGTTGGCAGGATGCACTTGGTACAAAGACATTATATTTTTCCTACATAAGTTACATGCTCCTGATGGCATGGGAAAGAGAAAGGTAAGAGATTTGAAGCTCAAATCAATTAAATATTGTCTGATTGATCAAGTTTTATATTGGAAAGACCCTTTAGGAGTGCTTTTGATATGTCTAGACCCACAAGAAGCCCAAAAGAATATGTATGATTTTCATGACAGTTTATGTGGGGGTCATCACTTCTGGATAACCACAGCCTACAAGATTCTCAGGGCTGGGTATTTTTGGCCTAGTCTCTTCACTGATGTCTGTGCAAAGATCAGGTCTTGTGTCAAGTGTCAGAAATTCTCTGGAAAGAAACAACTCAAGTCTTTTCCATTAAAGCATGCGGTAGCTTCAGGACCCTTTCAACAGTAGGGCCTAGATTTTATTGGGGAAATTAATCCTGCTTCAAGTGGTCAACATAGGTGGATATTGACTACCACATGCCACTTTACTAAGTGGATAGAGTCTATCCCCACAATAAATGCTTCCCACAAGATAATTATTGGTTTTCTTGAAGATATTATGGCAATATTTGGTTGTCCAAACAAAATTGTCACTGATAATGCTGCAACTTTCAAGGCTGAACCATTGATTAAGTTTTGTGAACAATTTGGAATCACATTGATTCACTCTACTCCTTACTATCTCCAAGGGAATGGACTAGCAGAGTCCTCTAACAAGAGCCTTATTAACATCATCAAAAGACTATTAGAGGACAACAAGAAGGCATGGGATTCAAAGCTTAAATTTTCTTTATGGGATGATAGAGTGAAAATAAAGAGATCTCTTGGTATCTCTCCTTTCCAGCTTGTATATGGAGTTGAAGCCATTTTTCCTTCTTAGCTTGCCTTACCTATGGAAAAATGCTTCCAAGACTACCATGGAGAACCAAATGATATGATTAGGAGAATAAAACAATTGGTAGAAGTGCAACAGATGAGGGAGCAACTACTGGACAAAGCATATGATCATCAACAAAAGATCAAGCGGGCCTTTGACAAGAAGGTGAACAAAGAATATTTCCAGCTGGGAGATCTAGTACTCAAGTGGGATGCACCTAAGCAAGATAAAGGAAAGCATGGTAAATTTGAGTCCTTGTGGATTGTCCCCTTCAAAATTTCTGACGTTTTTTCAAATAACACGTACAAGTTGTAGGATTTAGAGGATGCTGAAGTTTTTGGTAGCCCTATAAATGGGCATTTTCTGAATAAGTTTTTTACTTAAGCCATGAGTGGCTTCCCATGTCATTGTAAATATCATTTTTCTTTTGTTTTTGGTTTTTATAATTGACTCCACAACCCAACACTAAGGCACTGAAACTGCAAAAGGAGTTCTTAGAGCCTCGCAGGGAGGTCTCTATCCCCAATGGAGCCTATATGTTAACACACGAATTTTCCACCTGCTTCATAGGAATCAAGCAGTGACTGAGATTTACCCTCAGGAGCATTATGGTGTAAATCATGTGGCATTTTTCCCATGATTTCCACAGGAAGAATGAAGACATTGAGGTCTGAGCAACTCAAGCACCCTCAAACATGTCCTCCACTCACCCTCTCCCTACCTATCACATCTCCCCATCCTCGATACAACCTCTCACCTCCCGACACATCCTCTCACCTGTCAACACTTGTTCCACTATCGCTCCACATCACCCCGCCTCAATGCATTTTTCTCTCGCCACATCATCACACATACAGTCCGTAGTGCTATGGCTCTATGAAATTGTCTAAAGTGAATACGCTATCAACCTGCCACCTACAACACTCATATTGGTCATGAAAGAAGATCTGTAGAGCCTTGAGGCACCAGGATTGACTCTCAGAAGTCGTGGGCACTGTCTAAAGCATTCATGGGTGTCAAGCCTCATCCTGACCCTAAAGAAGGTAGTTATTGAAGATGTGGGTGGCAGTTGAGACCTCGTCTCACCCCATAAATAGAAAACATGCAGAGAGAGGCCGTAAAGGAATACTATCAATCCAAAGCTTCCATTATGGACATATTTTCCTATAAAGCACATAACTACGCCTAGCTCACATCTAACATGAGAAGGATTGCACAGTCTGACAGATCAGGCACCGACTGGAAACTTTGAATGCAGGGGTCCGATCACATTCCTGGTGGTTGCAACATTTTTAGTATATATATAGGCAGTTTTGATATTTTGTTATGGTCGATGGTTGAGTAGTGCTCCTGTATTGTAAACTTTTGATGAAGCTTTTGGTTCTTTGGTTATGTATTTGGATTTGAGACTTCTTTTTTAATGAAAGTCATCTTCTTTTTCATCATATTTGCCTCTGATACTGAAGTGTCCATGATTGAAGGATTCACATGGATTGTTTTGATTGTATTGTAATGTATGTTTGATTGCAGTGTTGTTATTCACGTTCTTTCGGTTTCCTGAAGTTTTGAATCCAAGAGGATCTTGTATTTGAAGCTTTTCCTCCTTAGGTTGCTGGAAAACTTGATGTCTACGACATACCTCTACACTCTCCTCACCAAAGTCTTCCCTCTATTCATCCTTAATCCAACTTACTGGATGAAGTTGATTCCAGGCCTCAATTGCTTGTGCATGCTAGTCCAGATTTCTGAGTTAGAATGTTATTTTCATTGAGTCTTCTCCATTTGACCACCTAAAACTCATTTACATTTACTATATAAACTGATGGGTACTGGGATTACCTTCTATGCAATATGAAGGTGACTTCTAGTGCTAACATAGTGTACGATCCATATCGGAGTGGATGAAGCTTCCGATAAGGCCCTGTTAGGTATTCTTTCAACAAGTGCAACCAAAATTTTTCTCCCACCTGAAACTGGTGTGGCATCCGGTGTTGATCATGGCGTTGCTTGTACTTGGCATTGGACTTATGTAAAATATATTGAACCTGTTGGTGGATATGCTGGATCCTCTTAATGAACCAGGTGGCTTTGTCAACTTCAGTTGGAGCATGCGTCGAGTCTTCTTGGGTGTTCACAAGGGGTGGTGCAATATCCATGGGACCCAATGGTTGAAATCCCAACCCCACCTAAAATTGGTTGTGATCGGTTGAGCTATGTATGAATTTGTTGTAGTTGTGATGAACATATGGAATACTCTCATCCCAGGTGCGGGGTGCTTGGAATTGTACATGCGTAGGATGTGCACGATCATTTGGTTGACGACGTCAGTTTGGCCATCCATCTGGGGGTGGAAGGCAGTGGAATTGTTGAGCTTGGTGTCCAGCAGTGACCAAAGGCTCAACCAGAATGTGCTGAGGAACTAGCTATCCCGATCTGAGATAATGGTTTGTAGGATCCCAAAGTGTACCCACACTTGTTCAAAGAATATCTTGGAAGTGGTCTTCATTGTGTTGCTCTTCTTGCAGGCAACCATAATCACCATTTTGGAAAAGTGATTAACAACCACAAAGACACAGTCATTTCCTCGCTTGGTGGATGGAAGGCCCGACATGTAGTCCATTGAGATGGATTACCAGGGCCTGATAGGAGTAGGCAAAGGAGTGTACATGCCTTGTTTCTTAGTGGTTGGTTTGGAAATAGTGCAGGCAATGCAAGATCGGATATACTTGCTGACATCCTGTCGAAGTTTCGACCAGTAGAAATGTCATTGCAATACTGCCACTATATTTTCCACGTCGAAGTGTCCTGACACCCTACTATAGTGGGATTCCCAAATCAACTTTGCTCGCTCGCTTGATGGAATGCAGAGGTGGCCTAGATGGCACAAAAACCCATCCTGAAGATGGACATCAGTAACAACTGTGTTTGGGTCCAAAATCTATTGGGTGTTGGCGAAGTTAGGATTTGTCTCATAGAGGTGGGGCCATCCGGAGGTATCATGATCATAAGATTCTAGCACTGTGGTGAGTGTCGTGACTGAAGGTCGGCTGAGGAAATCAATGACTCGATTGGCACTTCATGTTTTATACTTGATGTTGAGGTGGAACTGCCGCAAATATGTGGACGACTTGTGACGACGATCATTCTACAATTTTTCTTGTGTCTGCATGAAATGCAATGACTTATGATTAGTGTGGATGATTATCTCCTTCCCGAGAATGTAATGCCTCCATTAGCGGTAGGCTTGCACAATGGAGTACATTTATTTGTCGTAAGTATGGTACTTAAAGATGACATATGATAGTGTCTCACTATGACATGCCACAGGGTGGTCATGCTGAGTGAGGGTTGCGCCCACAACATAGTCTGAAAAATTTGTCTTGATCTCAAAGGGTTGTTGCAGGTCAATTAATGAAAGCACTGAGGTTGAGCACAAGTACTGCTTCATATCATCAAACTCTTTATGTTGGGACATGCCCCACAAAAATTTTTCCTTACCACCAGCCCTGATTATTTGGCTGAGGGCCTATGCAATATGGGAGAATCCCAAAGTGAACTCGCGATAGAAATTAGCAAGGCCTAAGAATCTCTGAATCTCAATGAGCGTGGTTGGGGCTGGCCAGTTACATATGACTTGGATCTTGTTTGGATCAAAATGCACACCATGTGCATCAACAGTGTAGCCTAGGTACTCGACCCTGTCCATGCCAAAGGAACATTTTCCCAAGTTGGCGTATATCTTGTGCTGCTGGAGAGTGTGAAAATCCTACTGAAAATGCTGCAAGTGTTCTACCCAAGTCTTGTTGTAGATGAGGATGTCATTCAGATACACCACCAAAAAATAATTAGTGAAATGCCACACAATATCGTCCATAATCTTCATGAAATTTGTAGGGGAATTTTTCAAACCAAAGGGCATGACCAACCATTCAAAAAGACCTTCTTTTGACTTGAAGATAGTTTTCCATACATCTGTCTGCTCTATTGGGACCTGATGGTATCCAGAATTCATATCAATCGATTTAGGGAATCAAATATCGGTTCCTGACTGTGATTTTATTTAGGGCCCAATAATCAATGCAGAGTCACCAGGTCTCATCTTTCTTCTGCAATAGCACGATTGTGCTTCCACAAGGTGATGAGTTGGGTCGAATGTGCCCCTTGTGGATCATTTCTTGGATCTTACGCTTGATCTCCTTATTTTCTAGTAGAGAAAGGTGACAGACTGGCCCATTGGGTAGCAGTGTGTCAGGGATCAGATCGATATGGATGCAACCTTTCTCTCACTCTAAGAGTGAATCATAGAGAATACAAACTTCCCAGTCTGAGAAATGACCTTCATGCATTGCTTGGCAGAAATCAAGAAAATAACACTAGGTGGGACTACCTTGGGTATCCTATACAATTTCCTGTTCAAAGTAATAATAACACTGTGATGAATAGACTCGTATACAAAATGATGTTTCCATAAATAAGGTTGGCCCAAAATAACATCACAAACTTTAAGGGGAGAAACATCACACAATACCTCATCTTTAAATGGCTTGATGCCATACGACAAGCGACATTGTTGGCTGACGCGAAGATCGCTTCCTTGACGGAGCCATCCGATGGTGTAGGGATGCGGGTGTAGCGTTGTCGGCAGGGTAAGTTGGTGGATGACCTATGCTAAGATGAGGTTATTCTATCTACCTCTATCAATGATGAAGTGCAACAGAGTTCCTTTCAATCACATCTGTGAATGAAAGAGGAGCTCTCCCTCCTCTGGCTCATCAGGTTCACTGGGATGGATCTTGGTGGTAGCAATGGTGGCACTGGGTTCTGTGTCAATGATCCATCTACCCTTTTCTAGTTCTAACTCAGAGTTGGAACCCGCATATGATTCAGAGGATTTTACCTCAACCACTAATGAATTATTTGAGAGTATATGAACAATGTTATGCCAGTGGCTCTTATGGAAGTCGCACCACTTCACGATATCTTTCTTCATCTTCCAATTTTCCTTCTTTGCTTGTGGCTTGGAATGGTTGTCCTTATTTTTCCCATCTTTGTTCTGCGGGTTGGGGCTGCCATTTCCCTGCTTCTGTTGTGAGGGGTTCACAGAGCCAAAATGTCGTGTCTTTTGTTTAAGCTTCTACTCGATTTTGACGACATATCGATAGGTCGTGCCCAAGGATGAGATATCCAAAATCTCCATTTCTGTCTGGAAGTATCTATGCAGAAAATGACAGTACTTGAGCACCAACCGTCACATAGAATCTTTGATACCCATATTGGTGCGCAAGGTATGGAAGACATTAGTGAACTCTAGCACTGTTTGGTCTCTTTGCTGCCACAGTGTGGTCCATCTTGTATACAAGTCATCATAAATTCCAACAGGGTAGCATTGTTCCTTAATAACATCCCTGAAGGAACCCCAAGTGGGTGCAACTACAAATAATGTGGATCCCTCTATTTCCGTTTGGTCACATATAGTCTCCCACCAAACTTTGACATGGGGGACGACCTTGAGGAGCGTGAATGTAATCGTTTCTCTATCAAAAAAGTTGTGGACATAAAAATACCCTTCTAGAAGGTTTAACCATTTATCTATGGAATACAAATATATTTGACCTTCAAATATAGGAATATAAAATTGATATGTAACTTGAATGGGGTGGTGCCTCCGCTTGAGGTGGATGTGTCGCTTGTCGGAAACCATCTAAGGATTTGTGCAAAGTTGTCCATCATCTCGTTCCTTTGTCGCTCAAGGAATTTCTCGAGCAAGATTTTCAAAGGATCTCATGTCTTGTCGTATTTTCTCTTGCCCGCCATGGACGACTTCTTGGGCATTCGAGAGTAGTTGTATTCAAGAGAAACAATATCGAGACCCAACTCTCTCTATACCTTAACCGCGTTGGGGACATGCATTAAAAAAATGACAAGGAGGAGACCGCTCTAATACCACTGATACATATTTATGAGGGGAACGAAATGAAACCACATATTTATAATATGAATACAGATAAATAGTGAAAAATAATAGAGATATAGTAAAACTTGACTTCTATTAAATAAGAAATATGTTGAAACTGTAAAATGTAGACTAAAACAAGCTTTCTAGAATGGTGGCAGGTTATCTCTGAGAAGAGATGTGACGGCTACGCTCATTCGCAAGAAGATCAGTACAATGAGGATCTAAAGGTATTTTTATAATAAACATGAATTCAAAAACCCTATACATCCAAAAACCTAACCCTAGGAGATGAAGTGCCCAAATTCATGGGGGCCCGTTGGGGTAAGTTAGTACATCAACTTCCCGAGGTCATAACTTTTGCATATGATCTCTGTTTAGGGTGCACGATAGCGCATTGGAAAGGTATCGATGAGGAGATTAATTTTTGGGGCTCAATCAAAGCCTTTGTGATGCAAACGCACCACCCAGGGTACGCCTTCCCCCTCAGGACCTTCTCTTCCTTCGGCCCGAAGAGCTCAAAGGCTCTTCTATTTCCCCTTCGGGAAATCTGCACCCACAGTTCACTTCGCACGGCTTCTTTTCCTTTGCTTATCGAGGAATCGAAACTCGCGGCTTTGAGAGTTCGTGGTTTATCTTTGTTTCCTCAAATCCCTGAGACCCGATGGCTTTAGTAAATCGTTGACTTTCCTTCCCCTGCTATCGGAGTTCGCCCTATCGGGAAATCGCTACTCGCGATGTCAACAATTTGAAATTCCAACCTCCGAATCCCGATGTACCGATTCCCCGATACACGTGTGGACTTGACTTCTCCACCCTCTATCCTTCTATCGGGATTTTGGAACTCGCGGGATCGCAAATCTGGATGTCGATGGACTCGGGACTTGCCTTTCCTCGATCCCCGATACAATGCCACCTGTACTCCACTCGCTTCCGTGGTCCCACACTGTCATGTCACCGTCGGAATATCGGGAATCGCGATTCCAACATGCAAGCGTTCTCTGTCGTCAAGAACGGCGATTCTTCGAACCCCGACTCCTTGGGATCCCTGGACACACGTCCCACACGATCAACGATCCTGATCCTATCGGGATATCACGGATCGCGATATCGCAACTCCCGTTACAACAACTTGGTGCTTCAACTCGCAATATGCCGATATGCGATGTCACGAGTAGATCCGACGATCTCTATGACTCGGAATCGATGGCTCTAACCCTCCTGAGCTTTGAACCTCCTCGTGTTTGTGCTAATAACCTTCCCGCACCTCCGTAGGATCCAATGGTCCATGGAATTTCGCGAAATCTCCCCAAGGATTTCGTCCGCCATTCTTCCCTCCAGTGGATCCACGAAATTGACGAAGTGCCTTCCTATTGAGGTTTTCCACCCGCTCGCCAACCTAACTCCGCTGTTCTTCAACAACTTTGAAGACCTATCCCTTCTGAACTTTACTTCGACTTTAATTCCTCGACAAGAACTTCCTTGCTCGCACTCCTTGCGGCAAATCTTCAACAACGTCGAAGGGTTGAAGTTGTTCGACTCTGCGCACTCCTGCAGCAGCAGTCTTCAATATTCCTTGCTCAGAATCACAACTCTGAGACTTAGTTGGCCTGCGCACTCCTTGCACGGCTCTTATAACCCACTTTCACCCTGGGAGAATGAGAACAAAAGTTAAACTACTTGAGTCTTCTGTCAATGCACTCCTTGCGGACAAATTCGACTGCACTCCTTGCAAGAATCCTCGCTCAAATAGAGAAACAGTTGAAACTTATTCTCACTTCCTCTCAGACTTCAATTCAACCATGAAATCACATACACAGCATATAAAAGCAAATGTATGACAGAAAGAAAACATTCATGAGCATAACATCATAGATATACAGAGAATAACACAGACCATGGATTTGAATCAAAGTTCTCTTCTATTAATTCAAATGCCTGTACATGGGTGTTCTTCATACACTTCTCTACTTGCTCTTCTCTCCCTGAATGTTCTAGATTATGTTACAATGTACAAAGGAGGGTGTCTATATATGTTTTCCCTCATAGACTCTAAAACTATAAAATCTAGAATTAAATTCCTATCTAACTGCATTAAATCTACTAAATGTCGACTGTCTACCAAAGGACGAGAGCTATCCGCTCAAGGTCCAAATACAATTTACAAGGTGTGCTTCATTAAATCTAGACATTAATGGTTGCGCAACAATATCAAGGTGTTTTCAAAATTTGTGCCGACGCTGTCAAATTGTCCTCCGCTTTCGCGCTGGCTCGCTTGATGAGTTGGCGATGCTCCTGCATCATACTCCTCGGCTTGAAAATTTTCATGGGATCCTGTCCATGAGCTCCTGCACGGTCCTTCCATGCTTCTATATCACTGCTTCTATCT
>SNQJ01S0003407.1:52462-66123 GCA_010110895.2 Picea sitchensis | reverse complement strand
ATGCTGAAACACCAGGCTGTAGCATATGCTGAAACAGTGCTGAAACTGAATTTAGCATTTAAATTTGACTGAAAAATCAGCGAGACTGAAACTGGGTGGGATTTTGAAATATTAACAGCAATACCTCTATGTTGCAACTCCAAGTGCACTTTCTATTGTTGCAATTCCAGGCACAATCCAACTGCTACAACTCCAAGTGCACTCTTCATGCTGCAACTCCAAGTAACCATTGCACAATCCAATTGCTACAACTCCAAGAACACTCTCTGTTGTTGTGACTTAGGACAATAACTACAACTCCAAGAATACTCTCTATTGTCATGACTCCAAGTCTACCATCATAGCGATTCTGAGTACAAAGTCCACCAACACATCGATTAACACTACATTCGTTAGTTTGTAAATTGTCTTCACATAGGAAGGCAGTGAGAGGCAAGTAGGAGACCTAAAGAAGAATTGGTTTTCCTACCAAGTCAACACGTGCCCAATCTTCACTAAAGTTTGGAAAAATCAATGTAACTAGATGAATAGTTGTATTCTCATGGTTGTCCATATGTTCCTTGTATAATTTTAGAGATTAGTCATACTATATAAGAACCTCAACTTCTCTTGAGCTGAGGGAGAGGAATTTATTCTAGTAATCACATTCTGTTGTTATTGAAATCTCTAGAATTCTACAATACAATTCTCCTTCCTTCTTTCGTTCATGTGTTGGTGATCGTGTGATTCTGATTTAGTAGCTCAATGCCTTTTCTAAGGGGGTAGGGCCCCCTCCTTAGTCATGTATTGCCTTCATATTAGTGTAGTATTTAACCTTTCATTTTTTCTTATTTAATTATGTAGCTATTTTGTTTCTCAGTCAGCTGCAATCCTAAAAGGTCGTAGAACAATCATTGCAATTCATGTGTGATTGATATTCATTAGAAAACTTAAACTGTAATTTGACATCGATTATGTTTTTGCAAGTTATAATCACATATGTGTTGCAACCCTTGATTGTTTTCATTCACATTGTCATTTCTCTCCCATTGTAGATCTGTTTCTACAACTCGCCTTGTCGCAACTCACATTAATGTGATTCTTTGCATGCTACAGCTCCGTTGTTGCAACTCACATTATTGCAACTTTGCTTGCAACTGCACTTTATTTAGTTTACTTTTCAATTTGCGACAAATTTAATATTCAACAGTTTTGGATTGATTGGATTCTTATTGTATGGGAGAACACTTAATTGTTACAACAAAACAAGATCTTCATTATACTTGAGCAAGTCACCAGTAAATCATAGTGTAGATTTAATTTCCACAAAGTGTGATTCAATTTCCGCAAGTGTGATTTCAATTTCTGCAAGTGTGATTTCAATTTCTACAAGTGTGATTTCAATTCTCACGAAGTGTAATTTAATTCCCGCAAGAACGATTCAATTCATGCAAGCGTGATTTAAATTTCACAAGTGTGACTTTCCTTTCCTACAAGTGTGATATTTACTTCTCTGCAACTTGGGAAATAGTCTAGTTTGGTGACTTAATTAAGTATCTTGAACCTTTTATTTATGTCATTCAAAGTACTACAACCCCTTAGGAAATCAACACTACACCTTGCATACGATGCACGACAGTTTGTAAGTAAGATACAACCTTGGATTGATAATTAAATGTACACTTTTTGGTTGCTCGTTATCTAATTAGAGATTAATTGAAAACTTCATCAATACCTTTGAAATATTGAGCCCCACCACTTGAGAAATTCTTCAATGAAAACTAAAAGAGAATATATACTCTTTAGATTGCATGAATGCTTGAACCAGATCGTTTTTCTTGCTTCCAGAGATAGTAAAAACAACCTTATTAGCACATATTAATGTATCACATTCATCTCTTAATTATATTTCAAGAATTTCACAACATGAGTAATTTTCGAAGACGAATCACCATAAAATTTTGGACAATTTTTTCCCTGATACGAAGAAAGGTGATTTGGGCATCCAAGGAAATTCTTAATATCGAGGGAAGGAAACATTCCATGAAGTTCCCATGGTGCCATAATTCCTTCATTTGAAAAATATGCAACTTTGTACAAAATCTTAAAATAGGATGAGAGCTTATTGCAAAAACATCTGAGTGGAATCACTAGATGAGACCTCTAAACACAACTCATTAAAATTTTCACAAAGAAGAGGGTTTCTTCCCTTAATGAAGTTTCCCAGTAATCTATCTAAGTAAGGCTTTGATGCAAGCTCGTCAAAAGAGTGTTGAAGCATAGACTTCATATTTCGAGGAAGAATGACTCAATTCTTCCCGACAACTACGTGAAAATGTTATCACCCAATCTAACTCTTGTGAAAATCCTTCACAAGATGCTTGAAAAGTTAACATATGGAATTTATACTTGCCATTGTCACCTAAGAAATCACTTCCCTTGTTTTAGTGAAGGATTGAGATCCAACAGAAGGGAGGCTTCCCTAGCAACCTCAAAGGATCCTATATTAAGTTAAGGCAAGTCTATGGTCCCCTATCTTGGTTACTCAAACATACAACCACCTAGGTCAAGGTTATCAAATAAATATTGAGGGAAATTGGTGAAATAGTTTCCAAATTTGTGTGTGAGGTTTTGCAAGAAAATCAATGAAAATTATCAAGTAAAATAAGTAAAGTAAATGCCCCAAAACAATGAAAATCCAAAGTAAAACTATGGTTGTCATAAAACTTGCAATAAAAGATAATTTACTTCAGAAAACAACAAGTTATGAAAGCATAAATATAATAGTCCTAAAACTAGTAAGAATGCAATGAAATAGATATGAAATGCAAGCCTAAACTAACACATTAAACATTCATTGAATGATGCAAATGAAAAGGCATGAAACTACTCTAAATCATGCAAGACGTTAATCCCTGGATGGCTAAAATCTATCACAAAGATGAAATAAATGATATTATGAATGTTTCTAAGTAAGAAATATACCCAAACCCTAGATGTTATGCTATCAATGACTAAGAAATAAATATGCAATGCAATTGGAGCTAATCTACCATGAGACATCAAGGAGAGAGTAACATTAGGGTTTCAAGGCCACTTTGCAAGATAATAGACTAGTTCCATCTAATTACTTGGGCATATGGAGTCAAGAAAAGAAACTTCTATTAAGAGAAAAGGAAAGAGAAAACTCAAGAATCAAACCCTAGTGGAGTACACTCATAAGCCCTAGGTATTGATTCTTTAGAAGTGTTACTTAGGGGAGTCCACTTACAAGCCCTAATAATTCGTCATATGTGTTCTAAATGCCTTTAACAAGAGATCAAGGTGGATTTTAGTTCAAAACCCTAGAGGAGTCCACTCACAAGCTCTATAATTTTTCCTTATAAGAATAGGACTAGGGGATTCCACTCACAAGCCCTAAAAATACCCTTATATGCTTCAACAATATTTAAATGAATGATAAGAAGGGAAGGGAGCTTACTTGCAAGCCTTCCTGGGGTTTCAAAACAAAGTTTATCCAAGGAAAATATGATAACATGCAATTATAACTACTTTGATAAAAAAATTACTTAATACACCAAGAATAAACCATCAAATACTTGAAAAGAACACTTACCAGTCAAGTTGTTTAGCATGAAAGAAACCCTAACATGTAATCATCCACAAGAAACTTGAAAAAAATCCACTAGATCAATCTCCAAAAAGTGCACACAAGTTCTCCATGATGAGTAAGAGAGCAAACAAGTGCTAGAAATGATTCTCTACAAGAAACGTTATGGTTTAGAAATGAGGAAATGAGGAAATGGGTGTACAGTCATTGTCAATTGTATCATCATAAAACCAAAACACAAACGTCCCCAAGTGTACAATGTCCAGGCCTGGGGCTTCCTGTTGTCTGGATGACATATCAACCGATTTATGTAAGGAATTATCTCAATTCTACAACTCCTCAAGTCCAGGAGGTGTTAGAGGGTATCAAGGAGCATGTCAAGTCATCACATGACCCAACACTCATCATTGAAGGTGCAACATCCTCCATACAATTCCTAATGTCATCATGAAACGTCCTCCATACAATGCTCGATGACATCATGAAACATCCTCCAAAGGAACCTATCAAGGGTCCATCATCATCAATCAAGGTTCATAGAATCATGTAAGATCAACCATCATAATATACAAGAGTCATTAGAATCATACAAAGTCAGTAACAATCTAATACAAGATCCACGTAAGCAATTCACATTAGGTGTCTTCTTCAAAATTCACACTAGCTTAAGACCTTATGCAATTTGCCAAGTTTGGGTATGGGAGGACTATTACAAGAATCCTATTAGGTGTGTTAGTACCCAAGTAGAGGAGTATTTCTCGAGAAACCCTTCAAAGCGTAAGTATAATTGAATGAGATGGTATGGGGTTTACTTCATGGTCATGGTGTCAATGACATGCAAGGCCACATGTGGGTTCATATCCATGAGCTCCTTTGTAGAGGGATCACTTGGTGCTTGAGATACCCTTTTCTTGGAAGTGTGTTTATTCCAAACCCCTTTATTGCCTTTTGAAATTCATTTATTGCTTTGCAATTTTCTTTTCAAGTTCGTGGATTTTTTATTTTTTTACTAGTATTAAGTCCTTTTAATTTTATATGCATTATGAGCATTAGGACTTGGGGAGATCGCCTCATAGAGAGGGGGTAGAGCTCAAGATGAATTTGGATTTTGACTTGTCATTTGTCATCCAATTATTCTTTTTTTATATAACATTTTTTTTTAATTATTTTCTACTAGTTGCATCAACCTAGAGCATTCTAGCCCCTTCTTCTCATAGGGGGAGGGGTAAAGGCACAAACCTTTTTGGGATACATGTAACAACCATTCCCAAAATATAGACCAATGAAAGGAAATAGATTGAATGTGTTAAGTATGGAAGGGAATGGTACGTTACCCCTATCAAGGCCTTCCAGTAGTACCTATGTTCCCAAAGAGTGGCAACACTACACTAGGACACATATGATGGCCACCAAGGTGAAACAAAGAAAAAAGAATAACTTCCAAGCAATCATGATCCATTGTCTGGTTTCAAACCCATGACCCTCACCTAAATTCCTAATGCATTAAATGTAACATTTATATGAAACAATGACTAATATACCTCATGTGTGATAGACCACCATCATCGGATAAACCATGTTGATCAAGTGAATTAGGTGAGAAATGATGAGGGGGGAGGCATCTAAGGGGTTGTTGTCATTGGACAATGTTGATCATCATCATCGATATCATTGTCTACAATGTGGACCATGAGACTTTATCTCCTCTAGTTACCCCTAGGTGAGTGTGGGTAACATATGGCTCCGACATGGGGACATGTACTTAGGGTAGAACACAAATACTAACCACTAACTCATTAGGACCAAGTATAATGGTGAAACATAAACTACTTGACCGTGAACATGCTACATAACTGCAACTAAGTCGTTTCTTGTAGAAAATTGTTTCTTTTTAAATAATAATATGATCATCACCGTCCCTACCTAACTTTAATACTACACTAACTCATTATGACTAAGGACGTCAAAAAAACATACACAAGCAAATCAAAGAAAAAAAATTACTTAACAATTAGCATGGAAATATTGCAAAAGCAATAACCAATAGAGCAAAGAACTATTGTTAAAGCACAAGAAATGAGAAATCATTTTACAATTGACATTGCTTTAGGGAAAGAATCACAAATATGTAAACTTTTGACTCTGGAAGATTTTCATATTAACAATGTATTTAATTAGCAAAACTAGGAGGGTGAGATATTGTAAGTTTCAACCTATGTTTGGAAAAAGGAAGGATGTAGTTTCATTCTTCACGGAAATTTAGTAAATCATTACAAGAAGGAGACTAATTAGGTTGGTAGACAATATGGCTAATATCAATTGGGTGTGATCACTAAAAAATAAACTTAATAGCCTTTAAAGATTAGACTAAAGATTCAGATTGAGCTACTGGGAGGAGTGCAAAATACTAATGATGAATTATGAATTTCTGAAAATAAGAGATAATCAAAATATCATGGATGAACATGTCACTTTACTATGTTATATGACCTTTAATGATTAGACAAGATCTATATTGGGATTCTAAGAGTGAAAAATAGTAATGCTGAATTGTTGTTTGTTTTAAAGCAAGGGATAATCAAAATATCATTGAGTACCATGTCAAAATTTTGCATTATAATGATACAAGTACTGTATTTGCACAAAAAAAATCTCAATAAATGTTCACATAAAAACATAAAAAGAGCATAAAAACATCTACCTAAATTACATCACAAATCATGAAAATCCAGGTCATCATAACAAGCCATAAGGCTATACACTCCCTAAATTACCAAATTTTACAAAATGAAACCCAAATAACAAACAACACATTTATTTAAACTGAAATTTAGTTCTACAATGTCTTTAAGAAACTTTGATTCAAAGTTCAAACTACCAAAATTGACAAACTTGTACTTCCTAAGGAAAGCTTGATAGGAAAAACAAATGTCCAAATTTGAAATAGCATGACATGTGATTATAGATACTAACATTATATTGATAGGAAATTTATCATGGCATTGATATAATATCTATCCACAATCCAAACCTATTTTTCCAAAAACAAGATAGAACAAGAAACAATGTTACATGGTTAACCAAACATACTTGAATGAAGATATTGCAGCAGGTGACCAAGGGAAACTAAAAAAGGAATGGAATGTTTCCAAAAAACATGAGTCGGAGTGTGTCCAAGAGTGTGCATACACAAACTGGAGATGGAATCATAGAAAATTGTTGAACCCTGACTAGGAATATAAGGAAAAGCACTACCTTTGAGCTGGTAAGGTAGGAAGAGTGTGCATACAATATTGAAACAACATTGAAGGCTACATTGAAGGAAGGAAAGTGAAGAGGGTTGCTCAACAGGTAGGTAAGACATGACGTTTGCAGAGATCAAAGGAAAACATTGCCCCAATGGTTGTCTAACCGAGATCAACGACCATCAATATTCTAGAAAGAAAATTTGAATATTGATTTCTATAAGAGGGAACACCTTATGATGTAAAAACACTTATATTAATCCATTCAACTTGACCATAACAATTATACAAGATTGAAAATGTATTGTCACCAATAAATTTATTAATGAAATCCATTACGCTAAATAAATTTAATAACTCATCCAAAAATTGTTCAAGTTTAGTAAATCTTAAATATATTTAAAAATAATGACACATTCAAAAGTAATTTAAAGTAGTTATAATATTAAAAAAAAGAACGTTGTTTTTCTTTTTTTTCTAAAACAATAATTTTTTTACAATATTTAGAATTATTAATTTAGTCTTTGTTGATACAATCACAAAATATCAACATACACTAACATCATTTTGTGTAAACAATATTTGGCCATCTAAAATAACATGTTTGTGTAAAGATAACTTAGCCACCTAAAATAATGTGTTGATGGTTTGTAAAGTTCCACTCCTATCATTTCCTTTGGGCTAACATGTTTCCTTGTGTAGGAGGAAGATGAACTCTTATCCAATCAAAAGCAATTTTGAGTCATTCTTCGGGATCAAAAGCAATTTTATAAGATAATATTCACAAGAAATCCAATGTCTCGTATGGTCATTATTGAGGCTACTTCTAGTGGAATCATGTGATTTTAAAAATCATCTAACTCTAGTTCCATACATGAAATCAAATACTACCTAAAACTTTTATTACACTTGTGAGTATATTTAATTATCCACTTTAATGTGATTTTTAAAATTTTAATAATATAAAATTTATCCATAGATAATATTATTTTCATAGGCGTAGATAACAAGGAGGACCTCCTAGGCAAGAGGTTAAATTGCAACCATGGATAATATCTGGTCTTATGAATGGGATTAAGGTTAGATGCTACTTGAAAGCACATTACCTTAGTGTTATAGCCTTAGCGACAACACTACAAGACATTAACTCTCTTGCAAATATTGTCTAGGCTGAAATCATTTTTTGTGTCCTAAAATAAGACTTACAAGTGTTTCTGATTAGCTGACAACTTATCTAAGGGACACTCTCTCCATGCCCTTAGAAGACCCCATCTAAGAAAAGATAATAAGAAAAAAATGTTCTTTAGGTAATGATCGATTCCCCTTCTCCACTTTGATTTATGAAATCAACGTCTGTATTAAAATGCCATCGCACTTTCCTCTGGCCATTCTTTCGTCATGCAAAAGATTTTGATCATACGTCCATGATAGGGAGTGATGATAGGGTGCATTTAACACCTTGGTAACTATTGAAGTGGACTAATGTTAACTCGTTTCATACATTGAGAGAGTGATTGGATCCATCACATTTGTTTCATTTCAGATTTCGATTTCTCTTGGTGCATCAAAGAATTTTCTCAAAATGACGTAGACATGTAGGAGAGTCCAACCTTGAATTAGAATACCATATTTGGTCAGAAATGTTAACCAAGTTGGAATGACAACTCTATGAACTTTGTGGTTGGAATGACAACTCTGTGGTTTGGGGTGGTAACATGGACAAATTTTTATAATATGGTATCTTAAACCTTCCCCCCGGAAATAGCAGTTGCCTTGCTATTCAATTTTGAATCAAAGGTAACTTTCCAATACATATAGGGTCGAAGCCATTACAACATACTCATTATGTGTAATGTCCCTTTCCAAATAGGAGCTCCATAGAGGAGGCTTAATGGTCTAAAATGCCCCGTTAGACTATAGCTAGGGCCAAAGAGGGGTAAACAAGGTTACTAGAGGTCACTCCAGTCACAGGTGTTATATTCGGAAAGTGACATTGAGCTAAAAAGGGTTAAAAGCTCTTTTAAGTCATTATGAGCTAAAAATAGAAGTCCACAGTGAATTAGGGTTTCAAAAATGATTTAGGGTTTTGGAAGTCAACAGTGAATTAGGGTTTCAGCATGATTTAGGGTTTTGGAAAGCTATAAAGAAAGGGTCAGCGACCTAATTCATCATTATGAAGATTATGACTTGTCATTGATGAGGAGAAGCGCATCTCAGGAGAGATAGTTTAGTGGATTATAGGAGGAAGACACCAGTTGGCTGATTTCAATGTTGAGAGACACACCCTAGTCACCGGGGAGGTCATTTATGTCTTCCATCACTCTTCAGCAATAGTTACACAGTGTTCAGCAGCAGGGGCGCATTCATCTAGAGTGAGGGCGCAACTTCTGAGAGGGTTTTGAGTTGACTTATCCTATCCAGGGAGAATTTTGAGATTTCCCTCCGACCCATTTGAGAGGAAGGCAAGGCGCATCTTTTTCCTGGTTCCTCATCAGATTCCGACAGAGGAATCGACTGGGGAACATTTTCCAGACTTGGACGTGAGACACTTTTGGCGGATACATTTGGGGTTCCAGAGTGAGCATCAGGCCATATTCAGGGAAACCCTTTTGACCCATTTCCTAGTAGACCAAGGCGGTCATTTTGAGACACATCTCATCTGATTCCGACGGTGGAATCACTAGGACACATTTTTCCAGAGAAAGAGGGGTACATTCCCCCAGGGGGATCCATCCGGGGTCCAAACTCACCAGCAGAAGGGTTCGAAAGTTACCAGTACTGAGGACTAGAGAAAGGCACATCATTTGGGACAGTTTCCAGGCCATTCAGAGAAGTACAACTTCCAGGGAAAACTTTCTAGACTTCCAACAGTTACCGTCAGAGTTGCCATAGTCCCAACGCATCCATTGATTCTGCAGTGCTCCCATATTCCGGGTATTATCTTTTAGTTGCTTATTTGTATTGTGACTAAGATCCTTTGTTTGTTGATCTAGTCGAGTATTGTCAGTTTATTCAGCCACATTCATCCATTTTGTAATCCATAGAGATATCATAATACAAATTTTGCAGTATTTGTCACATTTATTTTTTGTATGATCATTTATATGCTATAAAACATTGATTCTACATACATTAGCAGTGTTTCCTAGACTGGCCAAGTCAGGAACATTACAGTGGTATCAAAGCTTTAGTCCTGTCAGCCTGTGACTAAAGACAATGAGTGAAGTAGAAGACCTAGAGCGTCGTGAACACGTAGGTGACGAATATGTCACTTACAATAGGCATAAGGAAAGAAGGTATAGGCCTGATTTTCCCCCTTTTCCTCCTAGCTCAGAGGAAGAGGAAGAGGCACACAGATAAGTAGATATAAGGGCAGAGCGTGAGGCTAAGAGCAAGGCAGAGAGGATGCTAGGAGATAGATATGAGTGACCAGAGAGCAGTGGCAAGGCCCCCGTAGATCCAGAGACAACTTTCATGCAAGTTATCAACGATATGTTAGCTAGTCAATGGACCATGTATCGTTCCTTGGTACAGGTGGTTGAAAGATTGCCTAGAGTGGGCACCGCAGACACACAAGTCCCACATGCAGCACAGGGGAACATAGGAGCAAGCAGTAGACCCCAGTCACCCTCTCACACATACACCTCTGCGAGTAGGATTCCCAGACCCTTGTTTCCCAATTTCATAGGGCACCCCCGGTAGCAGCACCACCACCGATAGCACAAAGGCCACCCACTCATGCAAATGACATTGCAGAGTATAGGAGGGAGTACGCAGCATTAGGTTGTGACTTCCATCAGGACATGACCTTACTCGAGTATTGTGGACTCAGACTCAGGAACCGCCCCAGAGAGTCGCAGAGGGGAGGACCACAACAACAGCAGGGGCATAACCTCGATTTCATCCAAAAATTTGGGAAACTCACCATCCCTTATTTCGACGGATCGTCCAAATACACCACCAAAGCTTGGGTACAGAAGCTAGACACATATTACAATCTCAACCAGATGATCAAGACAGAGGCCATCAGTTTCACGACCTTACACTTGGAGGGTGAGGCACATGAGTGGTTGTATCATAGACTAGTGACATTAGGTCATAGTCGCATCACCTCCTATAGGGAGTTTACAGATAGGCTCATGGACAGGTTTGAAAGGAAGGATCCTAAGATACACTTCATGGATCTAGCCCAGTTGAGACAAACTGGCACAGCAGAGGCGTTCATCACAGAGTTTCAGTGGGTAGTCATGGCAGTGACAGATATATCAGACCTCAGGATGATCATGGTATTCACAAAAGGACTCACAAAGCCTTTGAGAGGATGGGTGAAGGCATATAGGACTCCCACTTTGCAGGATGCCATCCTTCACACTAGAGATCTGGCAGACTCAATGCCAAAGACTAAAAATTTCTCCAAATCATTTGTGCCCCAGAGGGATCGAGACAGGAAGCCATTCTAGAGAGAATGGAAGGGCAAGGAGAAGTTGGATGATGAGACTAGGCAAGACCTTATGAGGAAGAAGCTTTACTTCAGCTGCAAAGATCCTTGGGTTCCAGGCCACAAGTGCATGGGAAAGGGAGAGATTCATTATATTGAGGTAGCAGCAGACAACGTGGACAGTGAGGAGGAGGAGTAGGACAGTGGATCCACTAGTTTAGAGGAGGAGTTAGCACCAACAAAGGAGAAACCTCCCCATAGACCACTGACACTGGCAGGAGCCCATCCTCTAGTAGCCCCACAACCGCCATAGCAGGATAATAGGAGGAAACCAGCAAAGGGAAGAGTCATAGCGACCCTTTTTGGTGTTCCCAAGTATGATACCCTCCGTATCAGAGGGATTATTTAAGGGCAATGGGAAATCACCTTGATAGATGGTGGGGCCACCCACAACTTCATCGATGCTTCATTAGTATCGAGACGAGCACTTCAGACAGAGGAGTTTGAGGGGTTTGATGTTGCAGTAGCAGATGGCCACATAGTGGAGTGTCTAGACAGAGTTCCAAACTTAGAGATGAAGTTAGGAAACTACACAGTGAGAGACACATTTTATGTGGTTGACCTATCGGACACAGATGTGGTGTTAGGAGTTCAGTGGATGATTACCTTGGGAAAAATCACTACCAACTACCAAACCTTGGAAATGGGATTCAAAGATCAAGATGGGAAGAAGTTTGTTCTAAGAGGTATGTCGACAGGAGCACCCAGGATATTTTCATCCAAGAGGATGGAGAGGATATTCAGACATGGGGAGGTAGGGGGAGGTAGCATATGCCGCAGAATGCTTGATCACTACTCAGAAGGATTCAGAAGGTTGAGAACAATACCATACAGAGATCAAGAATTTATTGGGACGACATCAACAGGTCTTTGAGGCAATTCCACTAGGGAGACCACCTGACAGGGGGTTTGAGCACACCATTGAGTTGGAGGGGGCCAAACCTATGATCACCCTCCCCTATCGTCATCCTAGGAGGTTCAAGGATGAGATAGAGAAGGAAATCAAGGAATTGTTGGCGATGGGACATATCAGACCAAGCAATAGCCCATTTTCTTCTTCAATTGTCTTAGTTCTGAAGAAGGATTGCACCATGAGGATGTGCATTGATTACCGAGCCTTGAACAAGAAAACCATCAAGAACCGGTACCCTATCCCACGCATTGATGAGTTGATGGATGAACTGCATGGGGCAGTTTTCTTCTCAAAAATCTATCTACGCTCTGGATATCATCAGATCAGCATTCGAGAGCAGGACATAGAGAAGATGACATTTCGATGTCATTTTGGACACTTCGAGTTCCTGGTTATGCCATTTGGGCTAACCAATGCACCCTCTACATTCCAGTATTGCATGAACCATATATTCAGGGATCAGTTAAGGAAATCAATCTTGGTTTTCTTCGACGACATCTTGATCTATAGCCGGTCATGGCAAGAGCATATGAGGCACCTGGATGAGGTATTGAGCTTCATGGAGGCACAGTAATTATATGCCAAAGAGTCCAAGTGTGAGTTCGGTATGACATAGTTTCTTTACTTAGGCCACATCATCAGTGCACAGGGGGTACAAGTACACCAAGAGAAGATCAGGGCCATTCTGGATTGGCCGACACCCAGGAACGTGAAGGAATTGAGGAGCTTCTTCGGGCTGTGCAACTATTACAGGAGGTTCATCTGAGGTTTTGATCACATATGGACCGAAAAATCAAGCATGGGGACTTCATATGGACCGAAAAATCACAGGAAGCCTTTGATCACGTGAAGGAAGTCATGGGCACTTTTCCAGTGTTGGCACTACCAAACTTCACCTTGCCATTTGTACTAGAGTGTGACGCATTCGGCGAAGGGATCGATGAAGTTTTGATGCAAGGAGGACACCCCATTGTATTTGAGATCCAGAAGCTTAGTCAACCTAAGAGGTTGTACTCCATTTATGACAAGGAAATGTTGGCAATCATGCATGCCTTGACCAAGTTCAGACAATATTTGGTGGGCAACAAATTCGTGGTGAAGACCGATCACAACAGTTTGAAGTATTTCCTTGAGCAGAAGGACCTCGGTGAGCGCCAACAGAAATGGGTGACGAAGGTACAGGAATTCGACTTTGACATAGAGTATGTCAAGGGGAAGAAGAAAATTATGGCCGATGCACTATCGAGGAGACCTGCAACATGTTCTTTGATGGAGATTTCAACAAATTGGAAATCCCACTTGTTAGTGGAATGTTCCAAGAACAAGTTCGCTTGTGAGGTGATGGATGGGAAGATACTGGATGACCGGTATAGGGTCATTGGCGATGTCATATTTTACAAGGATAGAGTCTACTTG
>SNQJ01S0003407.1:21471-31515 GCA_010110895.2 Picea sitchensis | reverse complement strand
AAAGCGGTCAGATGAGCTTGAAAGTAGGGTTGCAAGGGATACAAAGGAGAGGTGAGCGTATATATATGTGTGTGTGTGTGTTTATAAACATTTTTTTATTATAAACAAGTGCGAAGGTGATGGGGACGGAGAAGAACAAGTGAGGAATGGCCAAGTATTAAAAGCGGTCGGATGAGTTTCAAAATAGGGTTACAGGGGATTCTCAGCAGAGGTGAGGGCTTGACAGTCAAATTGTATGTCTCATAAATTTTGACTGCAAAAGGTGTAAAACAGAAGAGGGCATGATGGGGCAGTCCAATGGCCAGTTTGTATATTTATGGAATTTCGGGTGCTGTTTGCAGGTCGCAAAACAATGGAAGAGAAATATTGAGCCCACCTGTCCGGGAAATTGGAATCGAAAAAGTGGCATATTGAATAGGGAAATGGTGAGTCGGATTCGTTTTCGCTAATATATTGAAATTTGTAATAGATATCCCATTACCAGGCAAGATATTTTCTGCATGTATATCACAGAATTATGTGTGTTGTTTGCAGGTCGTGGAACAATTCAAGGGAAATATTGAGCCCGCATGTCTGGGAACCCACAAGTGAAAAATTTGGTAAGTATGGAATAGGGAAACAATCGGTGGTACTCGTTTTCGCTAGTATATTGATATTTGTAATATATATCCCATTACTTGGCATGATATTTTCTGCATGTTCTGGAAAAGTTGTGTAGGGACAGTTGGTATGATTGTCTCATGGAGGCATGGTGAGATATTAGCATTAAACCTCAGTTATTGCATACTTGGAAAGAAGTGCGAAGGTGGCGGGCACAGGAAACAACGATTAGGAATTGGATATTTTGTGAACCCGCCAACTAGATGATCCGTGAAAGAGATGCCATGGCACTTTCTTTGAGCCATTTTATTATAATAATTTCTCTTTCAGAAGGCACAATGAATAAAGTCATTTTCAAGTGATTTAAAATGAGTTTATATAGGTATTATATGAATTTGTTGATGAAGGCACAAAAAATAAAGTAATTTTCAAGTGATTTAAAATGAGTTTATATATGTATTATATGAATTTGTTGATGTTAGAGATGGGGAGAATAAAATTTGGGATATTTTGGAAATGGTGTAGATTTTGTCAGATTTGACTTGTTATTTTTAATGTATTTTTGGATATAGTGTTAAATGAGGGTTGTGAAAGGGGTTGTTAAAGGCTTTTCTCATTCAAAGTGGAAATTTTTTTTATTGTTGAGATTTTTCCACTGAGTTACTTTGCAATTAAAACAAAGTTTATATGCAAAAGTTATGACCTTAACAGGGGAATGGTCCAAATATTCCCCACATGTCCAAGTGACAACCATGTTAGCTCACATAATTCGAATAGAGGAAGTTAGTAATGTTTGAGAAATTGCTAGAGACTTTTAAAAGCATCATGAAGTTTTCAAGAGGGTTTTGAAACCTTGAACCTAACCCTAATTCTAGCTAACCAAAATCTAACTTAAATGGGGGAAAATGGTTCAATTTTTTAGTAGCCGCTTGTTGTTCCATAGTTTGAGCATGAGTGTGGAAGAGATTTAAAAAATGCAAAGACACAAAATCATATTGTAGAGGACTATAAAAAACCATAGTGTCTCGTAGCTTCATAGTAAGCTTGGGAAGCTTTGTAATTTGTATTGCAATCTACATAATATATAAAGACGGAAAACACAAGGCTTCATTGAATGTTGGCTTTCCCGCATGGGTTTTTAGAGTAAATATTTGTGTTCCATTGTGTATTTTTGCTATTGTATTCTATTTCATATGTGTAGTAGTCAAAGAATGTGAATGATGTGATTTTATTTATATTAAAATATTAAAAATACAAAAAGGTAGTTACACTTTTGAGCATAAACCCACTACAATGGTTTTAAGTTTAGATTTGTTATGGCGAGTCGGTGATATTAAAATATTCAAAAAGATTTATAAATCATCAAGAAATGAAACATTCCCACTATAATCCCTAGTTTAGTTAATGCATAATGTAGATACAAATGTGTTTATGGTTAATTAATGTAATATGTGAGTGGTATTTCTGATTTTTAATAAATAAAATGTGATGCCAGCTGTTGGGGGACATGGATAGAGATGGGGGCCGAGTTTTCACAAGAGAAGGAAGTGTCTAAGAGAGGTGAAAGGGGGGAATTATTTATGAGTATTAATCCAAACCCACATTCCTGAATTTTATTATCATTATGTATAAAAACTTCTATTTCCTGTTTGAGTGTGTGGGAGCCCAATCATTGAATAAATGTAAGAGGGTGGGTGTGAGAAGTCATATCCCATGGTTATTGGGAGCATGGGGATGTAGTATAATCAGCATTGGGGAGTGTGAGAGTCAACATGTTCGGGAAAAGAGAGGAAATTTTTATGGGGCAGAACAATAGTTTTAGACATTCATGTTTTTGAATGAGCAGGGGGATAAAAAGAAAAAAAAGGAAGTGTGTTATGAACATAAATATACATATATCATAGATATTCATAACATAATAATTACTAAATAATAATTATTAATAATGAAAGATCATGTCTCAAAGGACATGACTATTGGTAAAGGGCACCCCTGCGTGGGTATATAAACGAGCCCTCATTCTCAATTGTAATCATCTATCATATCTTATTATTCATTGTTATTACAAATATATTTGTCCATATGGATTTGACTACTATATTCCAAATATTTTGGATAATTCTTGTGTGAGCGAACTTTGTTCGTCTCATTTGGTATCAGAGCTGCGTTTTTCTGATCCTGGCCTTTGGCCACCTCATGCTTCCTGATCCTGGCCTTTGGCCACCTCTTTATCAGATCTTGTTTGATTCGGCTTTTAGCCAAACCTATCATTTCAGAGTTTATATGAGAAATCCATGTCTTTGACCAATTAAATCCGAGGCCTTTGGCATGGAAAAAATCAAATTCTAATAAATAAATAAAAAAAAAATAAAAATAATTACATAGAAAATATATAGATATATAAAAAGATTCAAAAGATCCATATTTATATAGTAGAAAAAAAAAAAAAGATACAGTAAAAGAAAGTATAAAAAATATATATAGGTATATATATATATATATATATTAAAAATATATATTATATAAAAGAAATTTAAAATTAAAACCCACCGTGACCTGCCACAGCCCCCTGCCCACACCCGTGTGTAACTCTCCTAAGACCGCACCCCTACCATCTCACACCCCTGCACTCTATCTCACCCCTGACCCCACTTTCCGTCTCCCACCCACCTGACCCTCCCCTCAAATCCTCAGAATCTCTCTCCTTCCCGTCCTCTCCCCCTCCACCGTAACCCATTCCCCTCCTGCCCCCTTCCTCCGCCTCTCACGTCCCCTTCCACACATACCCTCCACACGTCCCCTCCATCCCTTCACTTTCGTTGCCTCCATTCCCACACGCCCACCCAGGACACCGCCCAATCCGTGTCCTCTCCACTCCGCGATCCTTAGATATAGTGGCATTTATATACACCGACATAAATCGCTATAATCACAACAATCATAGTAATTGAATTCGAAGCCCTCTCAATAAGCCGTCCATAGTTACTTAAAAAAAAAGGGTCAGCAAGAAAGCGACCCAGGTCTCACAATAACCGCCATTCAAGAGATTGAAACGTTGCTTGATGTAGAATTCGCTAGTGAAGAAAAATCGTGACGTAACAGTTGGTAAATCTCAGTGAGCCAACTCCCCAGTTAGGAATCACGCCCCTTTAAGGAGTATTCGACCATTAACCTATTCACAAATATTCTCATTTAAGTTTTCGAACTGTCAAAATCGTGGCCAATAAACCACTTACAAGTAATTGGTGAGATAGAATTGATGGGTCGCGTATGTTGAACCGAGTCGATGCCATCTCGTGGTTAAAACAAGCTCTATCATTTAGATAACGAAAACAGACAAGAATTGCAAAAATTCTATTCTAAAGTCGACGTACAAACCAATAAAAATGTTCATTTATTAAAAAGAGCATCGCAAATTACGGGTGGATTGATCCTTGGAAACCACCACAGAATTTTTACAAGTCGGAACCCTTCAAGTCATATCAGGGTTATGTGAAGGAAGGTGAAGCCAATTGCGGGCCGCTATAGTATGCTAAAAGTTCCAAACGAAACCCTCAAGCCAAAAGGTCGGGACCATTAAAGTTGAAAAGTTATAAGTTTATTATATAATTCAAAATTGAATTAAAAGAAAAGCTTATAGTAATAAATGATATTACTATACCAAAATGAATAATTATCTTCTCATAGAAGGACGTTCGCTTGAGGTAAAAATCGATTGAAAGTTAAAAAACTTTTAGGTTTAAAAGTTCAAGCGGTTATATACACTAGTATGTACAAAAAAAAGCGAAGTATTAAAAAAAAAAATCAGTTTGATAAAGGTTAAAAAAATAAAAGTTTAATTAAAAACATATTCAAGTTTAGAAAGAATATATATTAAAAAAAAAAAAAAAGTTTTAAAGAATTTATATATTAAAAAAAAAAAAAAAAAAAAAAATATATATATATATATATAAAGAGTTAACTATCCAATAACTATAAAAAGGATTTTAAGTCTCACTAGCGCAAGAAGCTCACCTAAAATTATTTAACTAAAGCAGAAAATAGGATTATTATAAAAGGACAACTCCAAAATGGAAGGAGGAAGATCCTAGGGGAAAAACATGCGACCCCCTTTATTAAAAAGTACAAGGGATTATTCATGGAAGGAATATCAACATCGCTATCTCCCGACCGTTAGGAAAAATCACATTAACGTTGATCTAGCAAACCAATTAATGGTTTTCGAAGTCAAATATAATTGAAATGACATGTGTCTTTCCAATAAGAAATATGACATTAAGAACCTACAACATTGAATTGAGCTATGAATTCAATGTCGTGTCAATCTATCGTGTTGATATAATTCTAGTATCAACTTGGGTGGATACATTAGGTACTTTTATCTTCAACACAAGGAGAAAGTTTTTCCTTTAACATTTTCTCTTATAAGAAGAAGAAATTCAAATTACAGGACGCTACAATGAAGACAATTTCAGAAGCTCCATCATTAGAAGACCTGAAGTACATATCAGAAGTGATCCTTCCTGATAACTAGAAGTCAATACAAAGTTGCAAGATCGACAAGAAGAATATGACAAAATCATCATTGAAGATGAAGAATTTCAAGAAATCATAATAAAAAACTAATTGCAAAAATCATGAAGTCCAAGAAGAAGAAGCAGTGTTTTCAAAAGTTCGAACAAGAAAAATCAAGGTCTCAAAGGGAAATTAATCAAAAAAGGAGGAAGAAAGCTCCTACCTAAGGAACCCTAATCGGTTACTAAAATGAACTAAAATCTTAAAGGATGAAAGAAAGGAGAATCTAGTATCAAAAAATAAAGACGACAAATCAGAAGATAAAGAAGTTAATGATTAAGATCTATATAACTAAGATTTATTAACTCTCAAAGCTAAAAATCTCAAGCACCATAAGAAGTCTCTACAAGAAGAGCTATATCGCAGAAAACATCATTAATCAACAAGGAAACAATGACTAATCCAATAAAGAATTTATCCCACACTCAAATCTCGACAGAAAAAGGAACCAATACAAAGTCAAATAATGGTCATAATCAAAAGAATGCTTACGTGGAAAAAACACTACAAACATCAAAAGAATACGATTCCAAAGAAAACTCACAAGAGATTAGGATGTCTTATCATCATCCAAATCACAAGAGACGTCCCTTCTGACCAACGTCTAAGAAAAGAGGAAAATAAACAATGTTCTTCATACCAACAAATAAAATACCACACCGAAAAAGAACTTAAGACAAAATCAACAAACTTGGAACAATCAATCATCAAACAATTCCTATGAGTGATTTGGGATGGATCACTCCCAAAAGATGCAACACATTAGTTTGGGAATTCAAGGTTATATCATCTTGTTTCATCGAGAGTCGCAACCACAAGCACAAAAGATTTGAGAAGACATCGTGCTAGAACAAAAGTCTGTGCTGGAAGCCTTCCAGTGCTTATGCTTTTAGGACAAAGCATTTTTAAGGGAAGGCAATGTTATGAACATAAATATACATATATCATAGATATTCATATAACATAATAATTAATAAATAATAATTATTATTATCGAAAGGTCATGTCTCAAAGGACATGACTATTGGTAAAGGGCACTCTTGTGTGGGTATATAAATGAGCCCTCATTCCCAATTGTAATCATCTATCATATCTTATTATTCATTATTATTACAAATATATTTGTCCATATGGATTTGACTACTAGAATTCCAAATATTTTAGATACTCAGGTGAGCTTAACTTTGTCAGTTCCAAAGTGCACTAGAGAGCAACAATGGAGGCTTAATTTTGGAGTTGAGTTGAAGGCCAGGAAGGTAAGTTGTTAGCTTCACATTGTGTTGTCGCTTGAAGAATGAACTTTGTATGAGTTGCCCCACAAATCGGGTAAGTTAATGTTGTGTTGTTTCAGTAGTTTTCCCAGCAACGAAGTTCCTTTGAGTTCCCAAGAGATTCTGGTTACTTGTGCCAGAGAACCTTGGATAAAACAAAATGGGACACTACATTAGATTGAGGGGCATTACAGGGTACACTTCTTTGGTTGGGTAGGTCGAGAGGAAGTGAACTAGAGACAATTATGGATAGCCGTGTGAGAATGCTAGTGGGTTGTGGTATTATCTGAGTTGTGAGTGGACAACGAGAAACCACCCTCTTTGTGGATTCTTGGTCCAGGTCGAGGGTAAGACTTGCTATTGAGATATGGAACAACAAATCTATGGTTGGTGGAACGCTTTTCCAAGTCATATTTGCATTGAATTGTTTTAAAAAAGATAAGGTTTATCCTCAGGTTATTTTAAGAGAGTTAAATTGTTCTAACTCTGTGTATGTCAAAATGTTATATGTTGTCATATATGGAATTAATTAGTTGCATTAATTTTTATTTCAACATATAGGGTCAAGATTTAAATTAATGATAGTATAATGGTTAAATCTGTGTGTATTTTTTGTAGCTGGTAAACTACAACATTAGTTAACAATTTATTTTTATTGTATATGTATTCTACATGTAATGAACCTCAGTCAAGTTGAAAACATTACAAAAACATCTTCTCCCCTCATCACATTTTCATCAAATTTAATATATTTTTTCCTTTTAAACTCCATCTAATTTAAATTAATTAATCAAACTAATACAATATTCCACATAAAGGATAAATCACCATTCTAATATATATTAAAATGAAGTTCTTTCACTTTCATTAAAAAAAACTTTTCACATTTCTACACTACTTTTATTTTCAATCAAAAAAACACTCCTACTAAATGAAAAGTTCTTCATATACTAATAATTCATCCCACACAAAATTATTTCAATCAAAGAGGCACTCCTACTAAGTGAAAGGTTCTCCATATACTAATAATTCATCCAACACAAAATTATATCAACCACCTCCACACAATTATAAAAATATAAGTAGATTAATCGTTAATGATTTTGACTTTTCTATTTTTTCAACTGATAAATCATAAAACAAATTTCACTTACACTGTAATGTTCTATTTATTAATATTATAGATTATGGATTACGTGAGGATTTTAATACTTCAAAATTTCAATGGTATCATAATTTTCATTATTTTCATATTTTTTTTTTTTTAAATATTTCTAAATCTATATGCAACGTCAACCATGTTAATAACGAATTTTTATAAACCATGTTAGTTTCAACCAATTTTTATATATTTGGGATGTATTTGAATCACACAATTTTCACTAGATCTAATAGAAAACTCAAAATCATTAACCAATTATGTGACCGCCTAAACATATCTTGTTAACGGAATTAAGAATTTTTGGATTCTACTTTGAAATATATAATTCTTGATAATCGCATTTAGGAAAGTCGTGTTAGACTTTCTTGGCATGATGTATGAGAAATGAGTGACTTTAAATAAATAAATAAATATTCGTTTTCAGTTGAAAAGGTAACGACATCATGTGAAAACAACCTCAACATTCTCGAGTGGATAGAAACCATGTTATTGTCGGGGATTGTATATATTTTTTTTCAAGAGAAAAATTCCTCTTATATTTATATATAAAATTTTCTTTTCATATACAAAAATATGTAGAAACAAAAACAACAATTGTAGTCTTTTCAATCGAACATAAAAACTAACTCGGAAAGTGTCACAATGGATATTCTAACCATTGTTCCTCCATCCTGATCAATGACTAGGAATTGTTTACTTGAGGTCTGAGATGTAACTTCCCCCTTTTCGACCCAGACAAAAAACAAAAAACAAAAACTGACTACTACACTGGAGGATAATTTAAGCCTCAAAAAAGGTTTAGAAACAGATTCATGCCCATAAGCCCATCTTCCATCTGATAGTACATGATTTTGCCTTCCAGTTGATGCAGAGTTTTTTTTGATAACTCGCCCGCCTCTTGGTTAAAGGCTTTGTACGCATGAGAAAAATCAAGGGTCGTGAAATCCTTAAGAAGTGCCTTTATCCGGTCTTTCCAACAGGTCAAATCCAAGACCTGGAGAGTGCCTTCCCAGTTCAGCCAGTCTATGACAGTGCTTGAGTCCCCAAACACTTGAAGATCATAAATATGCAAGTGGGTTTCCAGAGTTAGCAATGCCCAAACACCAAGAAGTTTAACCTTGGTATTCATGCCCGATCCACAGTTTATCATCCACCTGTACTCTATGTGCTTATTTACCCTGATGACTCCTCCCGCTCCACTGAATTGACCTCTTTCTTGTGCTACCCCATCAAACCAACCAATTGGTCTTCCCTCTTTTAGAAGAGGAGGAGTTTTTATAGATAAGGTTGGTTGTTTAATACCCTTTGATTTCCCTAACCATCCCAAAATCATGTGTAAGACTGAGGTTGTTGAAACCTGACCTTCCTCGAATAAAACCAAGTTTCGTTCCAACCATATTTTCCAACAGATTATAGAGGGAATCATGTGCCACCTTGGGTGTCTATGACACCAGTCTTTGAAACACAATTGCAGATTTAGACCAAACCATTTAGAGTTTATATTATAAACTGTTGTTGTCTCTTTCCACACATGTTGAGAAAACCTACAGTGCAACATTAAGTGTAGAGTTGATTCTGAATCTTGCTGGCAGAGAACAAAAATGCTCGGTCCAGACCTCCCTCTTTTTTGTAGAATTTCCTAAGTGAGGATCCTATTTTCTAGCATTGTCCAGGTGAAGAGTTTGATTTTTGGGGCTAAATCGCATTTCCAGAGATGACAATGCCACCAATTTACACTTTGAATCCATAGCTTCGACGCCATGGCATCGTAGGCATTTTTTGCATAAATGACACCCGAGTTATTACCCCCAGTCCAAATAATCTCATTTGGATTGTTTGTTAGAGAAATACCTACGTGATCCACAGCTCTGCAGTAACTGACCCATTTTGTTGCCTCTGCACCAACCAATCCCAGCTTCAAATCTAATTTCCAATGTGCCAAAACTATCCCTTGTCTTCCCAAACCTGCCACCTAATATAGGAAGTGGTAGCACCTCTTCTTGAGGGTAGAGATGAGACCAGGAGATAATAAAGATTCCTTTCCCAATCCTATATTCGTATCTACCCCAAGTTTGATGGACAAGCCCGACAAGCCCGAGCCTGGCTTCCAAGCAATCCAATGAGTCGCCACGTGAAGTGATTTTAAAAGGATTCTCCAGGTGTTTGAGACCTTGTGTGAACTAACTGTGGATTTTCTCAACCAAGCCACCACCGAGGGTGAAATGAACTACTTGTCCTTTAGCGCCCTTTGCCAAAGACTATCCTTCATCAAGCATCATCAAAGGGTAGTTGCTGCTAGCTCCCTACTAAACACAAAAAAGTTCTTGACACCCCATCCACCAAATGCTTTTGGTTTTGCTAGATCTTCCCACCTACAGAGGTGAACCCATTCCATAGCCCCATTGCCCAACCACATGAAGCTGAACATCAACTGTC
>SNQJ01S0003407.1:9864-20002 GCA_010110895.2 Picea sitchensis | reverse complement strand
CATGCTGAATCTATTTATACATTCAAAAATACAATTTAAACAACAAAAAAATTACAATTTCATACATATTTATATCACTAGATTCCGATAAAAAATACCAAAACATAAAACATTTAGACAATGCCTACAAATATTAAATTTAGAAATATTTTGTTCACACAACAAATAGGAATCTACTTGTGACATTAAGACCATTGACCCTAATTACACCGATGAAGCTATTTTCACATATAAAAGTTGATATTACCAACACAAATAAATTGGCGAGAAAGTGTGATATAGGAGCATATACATTGATGATGTGGTAATTTGATTAATTGACATATAATAATAAAAACCATGTTTAGGTGCGAATTTCTCGAGAGCACCCATCCTTTTCTAAGCATTGAACTACATGGTTTCTATTTCTAGTGTTTTTGATATCTTTCAATAAGAGAGGGAGGGACTTAAAAGCACATGGTTTCTTTTTTTAGTGTTTTTGGTATCTTTGAATAAGAGAGGAAGGAACAAGTTAAAGTATAATAGAACGAGCTGCAAAGGGCAACAAGTCCTTGCTGACAAATGAAGTCTATTAGATGCTTCCGTTGAAGAGAGGTTCAAGTGTAAGTTGGGTTTGTTACAAGAGTGGAGTTTTTTGTAGGTTGTTGTTTTGTTTGTATTGCTATTCGAACTATGTTGTAATCTGGAAAAGGAGACTCATGACAGGAAAACTGCCAAAGTTGTACAAAACGACATTATCATTGAAATAACATGGGCATTGGGATTGAATTCAAAAAGTAAAATCCTATAGTTCTTACGACATTGGTTCACACACTGTAGAGAGCAAGGTCATGACCCCACATGCCCAATAAGTGGTCAATTCCTCAAGTCACTCCTCAAGTCACTGAAGCTAAGGCCTAATATATAGCTACTTCTTAATATAAGTCTCTCTAGAACTATTCAAAAATGCATTGACATGAATGTTGATATTCACACCAAAAGTGCTATCTAACATTTAGGAAGCAATGCTTCTGTAGAGGATTGTTCCCTCATTTTCCAAATTAATATTATATACTTTTTAATGCTCTTGTTTTCCTTCATCCTAAACATACACATAACCACACAAAAAAACAACAACCACCCAACTATTTCACTTTAATTAAAATTGTTTTCTATTAATAGTAGCTTTTATTAAAGTGGTATTGTGTTGATATGGATGTTCCTCTTTAATGGAGCAATCAATGCATCCTAGCTAATGCATCCCTTGCTCAAGAGTGAGTACATGCAAAAGCATCCCTTGCCCACTACATTACTAGATTTTGGTTTCATCACACAAAGCGTGTGTGAATGCGGAATGAATTGAATGAATTTTATCTTGTAAACAATTAACATGGTGAAAACGTTGATATTTAAATGAATTTTAAGATTAAGCCACATGCAAAGATTTTCAAAATGCTTTGTAGTGACATTTTCATATTGCAATGGAGTGAAAGGACCTTAAAATTTATGGTTTTTGACGTAGGACTATTGGAAATTAAATCAAACACGTACTATTAGTTGCTATTTTTCGGTACAATCTGAATAAATATTTTTCCATATGCTATGCCCTGGCAAGTAAGGTAGGCACAAATGAGAATTCATAAAAATAAAAAATCCAATTGTAAACGCATGTACTATTAGTTGCTATATTTCGTTACAATATGAAAAGTATTTTCCATATGTTATGACCTGGGTAGGCATGAATGGAAATTCATTAAAAAAAAGGCGAATTGTAAACTACTACAATACAATTAAAAGAAAACAAACCAAGATTGACGAGAGCTTTCTGATGGTTCCCAGTCTTTCCTCCATCTGTGATACCACGATTTTGCATGGGAAGTACGTGGAAATCATACTCCTGGTAGACAAGACTTGTCTCTTTAATTGCATGGCAACATATGACCATAATGTCGTTGAGTTGCTGGTTTCATGGTTGTCTTCCAGTGTCCTGAGAGGCATTCATCTTGCTAATATCGGGAATGGGATTTGCTGCCCTCCTTGGCTTTCATCTTCGATCAGTGGGGGGGGCTTATTTGCTTGAGACTCCAGGCCAATATGGAGAATGAACCGAGGTTATATTGAGGGAGAATCCATGTTTATGTTGGGTTGTCTAGCCGATCCATCTGATCATCAATTTCCCAAGCTTCAATATAATGAAGAACAACTAGCACAAGGATTATAAACCACACTGTCTGAGAGCTCAAGACCGCTCTTAGCCAACAATAGCCATGCAGTTCGAGTTTCCAGTTTAGTCCCAATTCATAGGGTGAATGAACAAGAAGATATTCATTTGTACTTAGCTTGCCTATACTGGGGGAGCATCTTCCAACAGAACCATATGGTTTATATATATTTTTTGTCCACCATCAGGAGAGGGAGTACCTATGGGGGAAGGAGATTAAATGATATAAGAGGTGTTTCAACGCTTACGTGCAATTAGTCATTGGAGACCTGGTATGTGCAAGGATTTGAAAGGAGGCCCTTTAATCAGTTCGATCTTTAGTTCATGAGCGTGCCAAACTCTGGATGATTAGCAAGCAATCGCCCAAGTGATCACGTCTAGCTGAGCATCACACCTACCGAGAACCAACCAGTGAAACAAGAAAGGATGAAATGGAAGGATCGACGAGATCTAGATTGAAACCCACCTTTGACTCACAAATCTAGTGTTATACATATATAACGAATGTCAGGACAATGGAATGAGTTTCTTCATGATATGGGAGTAAACAAAAATGCTATTGGATGAACCTATTTCCTACGGGCATTGTAGAAGCTCTAGATCAACGAGTTGAAGGAAAGCACACATGGATAGCCAGTGTAGGTCAGGCCAGTAGCTCTGGCAATGCTAACTACCTACTTTCTTTGATCGTCTGAGATGCAAAAGAAAGGAAGAGGCCGCTCTGCCTGCATTCACAAGTAAGTAAGTTAAGGTGTAACCTTTGCCAGATCAATGTTAAGTCATTGTTAATATACCAGGTTCCTTTAAATGTCAAAAATCTAAATTTCAAAAAAGTAAGATAGAGAATTCGTTATTTGGAAACGTAAATAGATCAGTTTAATTATGATAATGAAGCTATTTCATTCCTGCAACAGCCTTAGGGAGTTAGTTGTTTGGAAGATCCCATATAATCCCCGAGCTTCCACACTTTCTCTTTAGCATAATATGAACTTGATGAGTGTTTGATAGCTTTCTGTTTAGCATAGTATGAACTTCATGAGCATTTGATAGCTTTCTGTTTAGCATAATATGAACTTGATGAGTGTTTGATAGCTTTCTGTTTAGCATAATATGAACTTGATGAGTGTTGGATAGCCTTATTATTTCATCGAAACTAAAAACAAACCAACATTTAGGATTATGAAAAATGAAAAATGAAAGATATTCAAATGAACACAAAGACAAGAGGAGGGAAATATAGTATAATTCCTTTCATACAATACTACTTATTAAAACAACATAAGTGGATTTTGCAGGTTCAAAGACAATTCCAAGGTTCAAAGATAGTTTCAATTAAAGAAATACTTCTAATTAAATCAACAAAAATGGATTTTGCATGCTCAGGACAAAAATGGATTTTGTAGGTTTAGAACAAAATACAATATACTTGATTTCCTGATTAAAACAATAAAAATGGTTTTGCAGGTTTAGAGAGAGTTCCAAGCACTTTAGTAGCTGAACGAGTGGGAGAGCCAGGCACTTTAGTAGAAGAACCATTGGGAGAGACATGCACTTCATGAGGAGCATGAACATGGATTCCATATAAGCATATGCTTCAAAGGGTGCAAAGGGTCTAACCTCTGTGGAACTCCACCTTCAAACCTACGGTTGCAGGGAATACGACCTGCATATGGGCCGAGGAAGAAGAGAAATAGACTTCAAGGAAACATGAATAGAACAACATCAGAACAAAATCCATAGTAAAGATGATGGTTATAGCAGTAAAGATGGTTATAGTGCTTGCAAGCAACATGCCAGTGACCAAGTGGAAGTGCAAGTGGAGGGTGACATTTGACATCTCACCAGGGGCACCAAGGTGGAGGGAGGTCGATAGCTCACCACGGGCACCAAGGCCACCGCCTGCCATGAGCTATGAGTTATGCAACTTAAGCATTTAATGTTTTGAATTAATGCTAGGGTGCAACTTAGCATTAATTCACATTGCTTCATATATATCTAGTTTACCCTCTCGTTCCCTAAGTTTATAGTTGACTTACCTCGATATGAGGCCAAATAAGGCCTCAAACTTAAAACTTAGGGAAAAAACATAAAAACAAATTGGAAAATTGTATAAGACACTTAAAACTTTGGGTTAAGTGGTTGGTTTACGTGCCATAATAATATATAACTGAAAAATTGATTACTAATAATCCCTAGCCCGAAGGACAAAGACTAATAAAACACTAAGCATGAGATGTGGTTTTGGAATATTGTTCAAGGGCTTGTGCTCTAACTTTAGAAGAAGTCATAAATCAATATGCAATATTGAAGTTAAGGTTAAATTTGTCTTTGACACGCCAGATCTACATTGAAAAGACTCTCTTGTTTTTAAAGTTGATTTGGAAGGTCAGATCATTGAAACCTCAAACTATATTGAAATAAAATCAAATATCTAGTATTTATTTGAAAAATAAAAATATATCAAATATGAACATTTATAAATCAAACATATATATTCAAATGTGGGTTGGATTTGGAATTATTGAAGATTTTGATATCTCATAAACTATGGAATGAATATAAATCTATTAAAATGAAAGAGATTCAATTATTGAACATGAACCTATCAGAGTGAGTTTATCTATTGCAATGGGATATTCAATAGATCTATCATTTATTGAGTAGACACCCTCCAATTCAAAGTGTGGCTTCTCACTCCTTTTCGAATAATTTAATCATTTAAGTGGGTCTCTTTTTTATCTTTCTTTTCCTTTTTAGACTATTTTTAACCGGGACAAGTTTTCTATTTTCTTAGAGATATACAAGAATTATTCCATTATGATATGATTTTTTTTTAATGAAAAAATAATTTCTTATCTTTGTGCTTAGAAAAGTACTTAAAAAAATTACACGTTAGAAGAAGAAGAAGAAGAAGAAGAAGAAAAAAAAAAAGAAGAAGAAGAAGAAGAAGAAGAAGAAGAAGAAGAAGAAACACCCTAGCCCCCTCCAGATTTAAAGTTGTGATATCTTAGGAGGAAACACATGTTTAGCCCCCTCCAGATTTAAAGTTGTGATATCTTAGGAGGAAACACATGTAGGAAACACATGTTTAGCCCCCTCCAGATTTAAAGTTGTGATATCTTAGGAGGAAACACATGTTCTTAACCATTAGGCCCAACAAGAAGATATATTAGAGTTTTTTCTAATGAGTTTAATAGAACTAGTAATAATACTTATTATAAGTTCTTATTAGAAAAAGAAAAAAATGTCAATATCTAACCAAAAATCAAGAAAAAATTCTAGGCTTATGTAAAAGAGAACCTAAAACATTTTGGGCTAACATCATCCCTAGATTACTTAAAGAATAATGTAATATCAACATAAATGATTAGAAATCTTACCTTAACAAGATTTGTGTTTCCCCTAAAGTCTTTGAAGACATCCAGACTACTCATCTATACATCAAGGTTTTCTAAGTTGATGACATAAAGTTTGGGATTAAGGAATCTCATAAATGGTCAAGATAAAGATACTGAAGGATATCAAGATGAGAGATTAAACTTGGGAGTATAATCCTTCTGCATCATACCAAACGCCTTTTCAATAAGTTCTTAAGCAAGGCTTCCCTTAAAAATGGCCTGAAAGTTTAATTGTTTCTATTTTCAAATATTGAAACTAAAATGACCCAATTGATTATCGAACTATTATGATTAACCCCTTTTTAGTAAATCTATTAGGTTTGACTCTTGAAAGAACAACTATTCAATGGATCGAGGACAACAACAAATAAAGAAAAAAATTGGCTCCAAGAATTAACATGTTACAGTGGATCACCTTGTCACACTTAGAGTTATTGTTAAGGACTTGAGAGGAACAAAAGAAGTAAGTTGTTTTGTTGATTTAAAAAAATTCTTCAACATTATGCTTAGAGCAAAGCTATGGAAAATCTAGAAGAAATGGGTATCCCTCCTTATCTCCATAGTGTTGTGATTAGGATCTATGAAATGTAGATGAAAGCTAACAACCAATGTTCAATGCACACTAATTGTAATATTGGTGTTAAGCAAGGGTGCCCCTCTCTCCCATACTTTTTGACATCTATATCAATAAAATTGATAAATTTTTAAAAGAAGAGGGGTGCATTAGTATTAACATGGTCAAACTCTTATCTTATACTTAAGGGATATTGTTTTTATTATAAAAGGTATTGGTAATATTCACAAGTGACTCAAAGTTCTCCAACAATTCTGCAAAAAAATATGAGTTTACCATTAATATTGATAAAACCAAGATTATAATAACTAAAACAAAACAAAAAAATAAATTGTCCTCTAATTTTGTACGGTGATAACATACTTGAAGATATGCAATATTACAAATACTTAGGTATTGATTTCAGTTGCCATTTAAATTGGCACCATTGTATTGAGAAGAGAATCATTGGTAGTTGGAAATGTAAAAATGCGGAGCTCTGGGATTGAGATAAGACAAACATTTTCAACACTTTATTTATATGAGTTATTCTATATGTATGTGAAGTTTAGGCATGCACCATCTCTCATGAGACTTGGAATAAAATTGAGCAAATCCAAAAATGTTTTATAATTGTTAATTTAAAAACAAATGCAATGCTTCTGACCCCATTCTCTTATTGAAGTAGGATTTACTTTAGTGGAGTATAAATCCATGGTCAGATGTTATTGCTTTTAGTAGGAGTGGTAACCACTATTGGCTCAAAAGAGGGTTGTCTAGAGATTTTGAGGCTTCGAGTAACTAATGGAACATTGAAGAAGACAATGAAAGTAATATATCGCTAATTAGATCTAGGGAAATTTTTAGGGGCTAAATTTCGCCCATGGGCTAATTTTCCATGCTTTTTCCAAAAAAAAGATTCACCAATTTTCATTTTTTCTAAATATGATTTGCTCGAATAAAATTATTTCAACTTAAAAGTCGCCAAAATTTTATAGAGACTATATAAAATCCTTAGAAATTTGAATGTTTTTTCAAAAATATCGCCAAACATTTTACAAATTGCATATTATGGACCAATAATATTCCCCAAAGTTTCTACATTTTAAGATAAATTTCCATCCTTAAACTTATCCCTAATTATATCTTGCATCCCTATGAAGTTTAAAGATAAGACCTAGAATGCTAATGAAATCATTAATAAGAGGAAGTTGAAATATTACAAAGATTTTATCAATCCTAATTTGAATCTTCAAAACTCTTTTTTCAACATTACAAGCTTAAAAAACAAAATGAATAATGTGCCAGTTAGGTTTTTGCAGCTAATGAAGTTATCCATAATTTTGTGGAGTGAGACAACATAAAGTTTTGAAGTTTTCGATGTTTTAGGTAATTCCATCATCCATCATCATGGGAACATAGAGAGCATGAATGATGGGTAATGGAATCACCTGAAACAATGAAAACATCAAAACTTTATGGAGTATTACTCCAAAGAATTATGGACAAAATGAATATTGTTAAGATCCGGACCAATGCTTATGATCTTGATAGTGAAATTGGTCACTACAATAACCCAAAACACCTTTGGATGAGTGAATGATTTGTAAAATTTATGATATAAAACAAGTTAATGATGAATGTTAGAGTCCCACCCTAAATCCCCTAGTTAGGAGAATAGGTTTTTAGTTAATGTATTGGGGCCATTTCTATTAAATAAGGCCCATAAGGTAGTAGAGAGTGAAATTAATAAATGTAATTTGCCTCATTAAAGAAGGTCCACTAGTTAGTGGTTTAGGCCTCATTCATGGAAGTCCACTAGGTGGTTAGGGTTTTGGTAAGTTAGACAATATATATAGTAGTATAAGTTATGTAATGGATCACTAAGTGAATATTAATGTATTTGGAGCTCTACTCAGTTGGAAGTTTCCCCCTCAAAGAGGCAAGTGAACATTGATCTCAATTTTGAATATCAAAAAATGTTTGCTTATTGTTGTTAGTTCCAATTTTTTGTTTGTTTGTTTATTTTCCTTTTGTAGTTATATTTTTTCTTATCTTTCTCTCAATATTTTGTTTTAGCTATCCACCACAAGTGGTATCAGAGCACTTTCATGTGCCAACATGTTCTCAAATTTGAATTTTTTTTTGTAAGGATAGAGACTTGTTCCAACATCTTTAGATAACACAAAGACTAATCATTCAATGGGAAAACTTGTGGTTGGGGAATAATATACAAAAAAATACAAGTGTCATCACTTGATTGGACACCCTTGTAACCTTTGTGAGTACCCCTTCAAGTAGTACCACATCAGACAACACTTGTAAAGGAATTTGTCTTCCATGTACCCTTGAGTATATTGGAAGCCCCTTAGGCATACCAAAGACCAACATTACATAATCATGTTGGCCATATTATTGCTACATCACTCATGGAGATCACTTTCACATACAATGGAATCAAGTAGTATGGTTAAGGTAAGATTTATCCTCCTTAGTTAATGTCATGAAAGATTTAGTGGAGTACTATTATTGGAAACCCTCGAGTATATTAGAGAGCTATAGGAATTATCACTCCTTTGTCCTTAGGACCATGTGAACCCTAGATTCTATAGCACATGCCACAAAATTCCTGTATAATTTGCAATACCAAGAATTTGGGAATTCCATTAGTGCAATAATAATTAGACAAGAGTAATACTCCCATTGGATTTATATTTAAAAAAAGGTCGGGGCCCGCCAATACTATTATGGTAGACATAGCTTAAACGAGTACTTGTATTTTGTTGATCATTGTGGTGTAACTCTCTAGTACCTTTTTTTTTGGACCTACCAGTACAGTTGCTTGTGACCCATCTCCACAGATTCCTCTCAGGACACTTATTATGTTGGGCAAGTTCTTGGATAGCCTCTCCAATGGACCCCATAGTCCCATGAGACCCACCCACAACATGTCATTCATGGATGAAGTAAAACAAATGGTTCAGTTAAGTCAACACTATCACACAATCAATCAACAAATTGAAGGTCATCATCTCTTGCCTCAATGTACAAGTTGGCCTTTGTTTTGACAAACTTGAGAAGCTAGAGGGTAAGAATGATGAGGATGACAATTTCTCAAGAAAAATCTCTCATCAGAGTAAGCACATTGATGAGGAAGAAGGTTACAATAATGAAAACTCATTTTCTAACCGTTTCCATAATATGATGCCTCACTTCCCTAAAGTTGATTTGAATAAGTTTGGTGGTTCAGATTTGATAAGTTGACATGGGATGAAATGGAAGAACGCCAACTCAAGGGTTTGTACTACAACTCTAATGAAAAATATTCTTTAGGGCATAATGTTGGGTAGGTGTTATATTTTTTGCATGTGTGTGTGGGGGGTGTGTGTCAGATTGACGATTAGTAAAGAGGGTTTTCATGTGTTTGCAATAAAGAGGGTTTTCAGGTATTTGCATGACACTTTTAGTTATGGATTGTGCTACTAAGTGAGACCAGGATTGGATAGAGTGTTGGACATACATGGGTTTGTTGTTGCAGACTCGGCTAGAGATCTAGATCGCGAAAGATCTACAAGTGGGTATGTGTTTAACCTATTTGGAGGAGCAATCAGTTGGATGAGAAAAAGACATGTTGTAGTGGCACTCTCAATTACGGAAGCTGAATACATGAAAATCACTCATGCATGTACAAGGAAGCAATATGGTTACAAAGTTTTCTTTCAGGTATTGGGTTGGTACAACAAGTAGCGAGGTTAGATTGCGACAGTCAGAGCGCAATCTTCCTGGCAAAGAACCCAACTTATCATTCAAGGAAAAATCATATTGATGTTTAGTATAACTTTGTGAGAGTCATGGTTGAATACAAAAGGTGTTGTTGGAGAAGGTCGACACTTTGAATAATGTTGCAGATTTAGTGACAAAGTCTGTGAGCACTGAGAAGTTATCCTGGTGTAGAGAAAAAATGGGCATTGATGCCCTGGATTGTTG
>SNQJ01S0003406.1:55345-106808 GCA_010110895.2 Picea sitchensis | reverse complement strand
GATCTACAAACAAAATGCCAAGTAAGAATCACCATGATTATTGAGATTTAATTTTTCAGTGGAAACCTTTAATAATTTTCCGTAAGTTATGGATTTATAGGAGCTTATAAGTGTCATATTTATCTTGTTTTCATGAGACAAACTTGGTAGTTGGCTGTCTTAAATATCCATTCGTGAATTTTATTCATTCATGGCATCCACCATTTCAAATGCATGCAAACGATGTTTTGGTTAGTTGAGTTTGAGGTAAACGATGTTTCGGTCAGTTGAGTTTGAGGTTGTTGCTCAAGTCCAACATAATTTGGAAGACTAACATTAACATGTTAAATAGGAAGATGAATAGATTATTTGTTCCAAGATGAGTTCAAGCATGTGAAATGGAGTTCTTTTTTATTTTGTAATGACATGTTTTTTGTATTTGTGCAAGATCTTGTTTTTGGTTTCACAAACATTGTGTTCATCTCTCAAAAAGTCGTGCATGTTGGTTTTTTTTGTTTTATGAGAGGCTTGTGTTTGGATGAGCTACTATTTATATCATAGTGTTTTTAGTGGAGTGAGATTTCTACCAAGAAGGTTTCTCATTTTGTGTATAGAATAAGAAAAGATGAAAATATGTTTAATAGTGTGTATGGGCAAGATTTGTTCTCATTATTGTTGGTGCATACATGCAATCTGTTTACATACATTGCTTACTTTAACACCCTTGTTTGCTTTAACACATTCATGCACACAATCAATTAAGCTTACCTACTTTCTTTTTTTAATTTTTTTCTTTAATTAGATTCGTGGCATGCCTTTGCATGAATTTCTTCCCTCTATATTTCTAAAGGGAACTTGTATTTGTATTCCTCGGAGATATTGTTTTCAAAACGAAACCAATTAGTTAAGGAGTGAATAAAGATATTTTCCAATAGTTCAATTTTACTTCTTTGATCTGCGTACTTTTATTTAGACTATTGATCTTGGGTATTTTTATAACCACTAAATATCGAATCAGCAGCCAAAGGAAATAACATTTGTGTAGTTTGATTACTCAACCAAATCTCACATGGTACATGAGAGCCTAAGATATTTTGAATAATATTTTTTTTCACATAAGTGTTTTCTCTCTACTGAGTATTCGCTTCTCTTATATCACTGTTTAATATGGAGAGTCTCAAACACAGGAGAAATATCATATTTTAGGGGAGATTCTTTATGGTTTCATTTTATAGTATGTGCCTCATTAAATATTCTCAGTTGTGACTTGCACTACACAAATTCATGGATCTCTTATATCACTGTTTAATATGGAGAGTCTCAAACACAGGAGAAATATCATATTTTAGGGGAGCTTCTTTATGGTTTCATTTTATAGTATGTGCCTCGTTAAATATTCTCTCAGTTGTGACTTGCATTTTACAAATTCATGGATCTCAAATTTCCAAGACACGTAGTCATTTTTTGTTTGAATCAATTTGCTACTAGGAATTTCATGGAGATCATTGAAAAGCTTCATTGAGATTCACGGATTGTGGACCAAACACATTGAGATTAATATGCACTTCATTCAAAAGCTTATTTGTGAGCCATGCATTGATCTGAGATACTTTCTAACAATGAAGCAAGTCACAAAAATATTTTATACAAGTCGAACAACGAAGCAAGTCACTAACATCTTCACCAATTTTTTTTTTTATAGAGGGCAAGTTCATTGATTTATGAGCTTTGTGGGGGTGTCGGAGGCTTCTTCTCCAAACAAGGATACAGTTTTCTCAATCCTCTCAAGTAGGTTTTATCCCACTCGTTTTTTCCCTTTTTCTTTACGTTCGAGGGGTGTGTTTTGGTGCATAGGTGTACCTAACATACCTATGTTACCAGGATACAGATCTGTCAGATTTTTTAAAAGATAGGATCCGACGAGGATACGTCAAGTACAAAAATATATAATAATATTTTTTAAATTTAAAAAAATATATTCAAAGTTTAGAATCACAACATTAGAATTGAAATCATTTATAAATCTGAACACTAAAATGATGCATCTTGCCTACACAAAAAGGATAGTACTATTATTCAGATAAATCATAATAATAAATACAAAAATGAGTTCCTTATGAATTATCACTCTACTAATGTGATAATATAGTGTAGTTCTAACTACATATCCTGAAATGGGTCTACATCCTCATCATTTGCATATTGAAACTCTGCATCATGAATAGACGACGGGGGACCAGGAATGTTAGAAGTTGCAACAAAAGGATGAACTAGTGGTGTAACATCCTCAAGTAGGCTGAGATGAGTCATGGAATTCAATGTCATGTTTAATTCAACTATCTGAGGCTCATCTGACATCCTACTCGGACCTTTCTTATACTTTGGACTAGTATGTGATAGAAGGCAGAGGTTGGAGTGAACATATACAAGATCCTCAACCTTTGTTGGTCCCAGTCTATTTCGCTTCACCGAATGGATGAAGCCATATGTGTTCCAATTCCTCTCAGCTGATGAGGAACTACAACCTGTGATAACAACCTTGTGGCAAGAGTTTAGAGATGAAAACTACCCTCACCATGGAAGCCCCACCAAGTAATAGGATCCATATCACCTCTATCATCCATGGCTAGTGGATCTGAAAAGTTACCAGTGGATTGTACAAATGCTCCAAATTCCTCATGTACTTCCATTGCAATTTCCACATCCATATAGACTTTCCTCAAAGTTGTCTTATATCGTTGTACCACTTCAGAATCCTTGTTTGGGGATGTTCTACCAGGTAAAGACAAAATTTTGGAATGATACTATTTATGGTGTAGTGCATTGGCCAAAAGGTGTAATGACGTGGTCATTTTGTTCCACCTTTTGGTAACTATGTCCTTCACTTCATTGTAAAATACTTCAAAGGGGTCACTTTCACTTGCCTTCATAATTTCCCTTATGTTCTCCAACATACTATCTATGTTTTCATAGACTTCCCCCAAGCAAGACATATCTGTGTCAAATGTCCTTATCATCGTCATGATTGGTTGTGTAAACTGTAGACGCTATTGGACCTTGTCCCACCATGCATCATCAAGAATGATAGACTTAATTCTTTGTCCTCTATCAGACGTGGAAGTCCTCGACGATTCCCAAATAGGATCGATGACTATCGCTTGCAATGCTTGTTTGACCTCGACAAGCCTCTTTATGACTAGAGTGTGGGAGACAAAATGGGTTTCAGCAACCTACATAAGTTTTGAAAAGTCAAATCTCAAATAAAAAATTGTATACAATAAAAATTAAGAATTTGTAATGCAAATAACATTGATTAAAAAGAGAGTACCTTCAATATCTCCAATCTTGCAAAACCCTATATATAGCTTGGGACATTGAATGATTGGTGATAAACATTTGAATTTCTTTTGATGCTACATATATTTCGTTGATCCACTCAATCTCGCCAATCTTGGCAAGAATAAGTTCAACGAATGTACTGCACATGGAGTCCAGAATATGTGATCATACTGACCATCCATAATCAAACCTGTAGCTCTACAAACTTGTGCATTGTTCGTGATGACTTAGACAACATTTTGTGACCCCACACTTTCTATTGCATCAATCAAAATTGTGGAGATGAATGTTGCATCTTTCTCCACTCCACTGCAATCAACAACCTTCAAAACATTACCCCTTGGGGGAATATTCCAATAACGTTGATCAAAGGGAGATTTCTTTGGTCTCTCCATCCATCAAAAACGATGGACACCCAAGTTTTTTCCCATGTGTCACAGATTGACTGTAATTTTCTATCCACAGATTGTCTTTTTGATGTTAACAAGATGGTATAGACCTTTTCATAATCGGGACTCTTGTACTCTTTTGGCGGTTCATTAACTACCTTAATCATTTGTTGCCAATAAGGGGAACGCACCAAATTGAATGCTAGCGGATTTTCATAGATGCAATGGGCTACACACTCATCAACTTCTTCTCTGCCCTAGTTATTGAATGTTGCTTCCAAAGGTCCAAGAGTAGGCCTTTTATTAGTTGTCACAACCGATCTAGATGACAACGAAGTCTTAGCTGTAGAGCCTTCGACAGGGATTTTTCCCTTAGAGAGTCTCCTATCAGCAACATCTTGTAAAGATAAATTAGGAGTTAAGCTTTGCAGGACTCAAACCTAGCCCTGGTTTTCCATTTGGAAGATTTGGACCAGTGCATACTAACACCCCTGTTTTAGTCTCCCTAGTGAGATGGCCCTTCACCCTAGTGTATGAGACATTTTTGACAAAACCGCATTTGTTGCATCTACATTTGTATAAACCACCTCGAGCAGTTTTGCCAACAATTTCCACATATTACCATAAATGAGATTTTGGATCTTTATTGACGATGGATTCATGTGGTGCATTTGGCCCTTCACCTTGTTGATATTGTGATGGTTCCATGTCTATCACACTGCATATATAATCAAATGTAAATTATAAATTATAAATTATAATTTATAATATTAAATACATCACGGGAGTGAAAGTGAAACAGTAAAACTCTAAAAACAATATAGAATAGCAATCCTAAAAGAATAAAAACTTTAAACAATATAGAGAAGAAACAAATAGAAATATCTGTTTTATATATGAGTAAAGAAAATTTGGTTATATTTGAAAAAGATTTAAAACTCACCCAAATGATAAATAAGACTAGGTCATATAGTAGCTTTTTAATTAAAAAAAAAAAGAATGGACATCTAAAAAAAACTAACTTCTCATATAAAGTGATTATATAAACCTATATAATATATATACACATTTATATTTATAAATTTAATTTTATAAATCTTATTGTTTATAAAAAATTATAAATATATATAAATTATAAATCTTACATAATATGGGTCATAAATATATTTGTAAATCTTACTTAATGTCATAAATTTTATAATGTCATGGTCCCATGTCTATTATTTATCTAATTATTATTTTATAAATCTTACATGCATGTTATATTTTATAAAATTCAATTTATTTCTACACTTAATTTATATATATTAAATATATTTATATATACTTTATAAAATTAAATTTATATATATAATTTTATAAAGTATATAGTATATATAATAAACTTATAAATCTCGTAACATAGGCTTATAAGATAAATCTGGTTACACAGGAGATGTATGCTTATAGCCCAATACGAGACCAAACTAATAAAATTTAATGAATTAGTTACTAAATAAACAGAGACCAACCTCAAACAACAACCTTGTCGCTAGCCTCGATTGGACGATTCCTCATCGCTCACTGTGTTGACAACACTCTCTTTTCCGTTGGCTACACTGAAACACTCGCCTCTCACTGTCTTACAACAATCGCCTTTCATTGTCGGAAGCATTGTTGCCTCTCACTGTTGGAAGCACACACTCAAAATCCCTCATCAGTCGCGCTATGAAGAGTCAGTGTTGTGCATTTTCATGGTGGGGTAGTGTTCATATTATAGTGGGACATGGTTTCTAGGCTTAGACAATTGTCAAAACCCTAAACGAAACCTCCAAAGACAAAAATAAGAACCCACGAAAATTTGCGTTATTTCGGAACCCGCGTGTGGTCGACTTTCGGGTCGTCGGATATGCCTCCAAAAACCTCGGATTCGCCTCCTTTTCTGCCCAAATGGTTTAGCAACAAAGGATATGGTTCCAATTTTTATGAAACATGCGCCTGCCAGATCCCACGCGGATCCAGACAGATCTCAATCCGGATTCGGTTTTGAACCATGGATGCGTGGATCCTAAACTTAAACCCCTCGTTTCCGGTATCATAGTCCTCAACTAAGTTGCATTGATGGGAGGGTGTTGGTGCATGTGTGCATGTTCTTTGTTTACATTAGACCCCTTGCATGCATTCCTTGTTTTTTGATTTAGTAAGATTTATGACAAGGGTGCTTCAATAATAGATTTGACATTATGCAAGGGTGCTTCAATAATAGATTTGAAAATCTTGAATAGAACCTCTAATGCATGCATGAGCTTGAAGGTATTCCATCCAATGGCATGCCCAATTTAGTGAGCGTTGTTATCTCCCTTATTAAAAGTATGCATGTTGGCAACCAAATATTTGGGTTAATCTTTGTGCATGCTCATTCCATAGTTTTGTGCCACCCAAGGAATTGCATGAGGAATGACATAGAATATGCATCGGATCGAGTTTTTCCAGTTGCACGCCAGGGTTGAAGACAACCGAGTACGCGCTAGTCTGAGTTTTTTCAGTTGCACTGGAAAACAAGAAGATGCCCGTCGGAATGAAGAAAGGAATCACCGAGAAGTCTTCCTGAATGATTATTGTGAGTAGCATACAAAGATGTGGGATGACTAGAGAACCCAATTAATAAGCAATTAATATTTCTCTTGATGCAGGAAGTCTATGTGGAGTGTTGGAAGGCACTAGAAGCGTGCGAGACAATTTAATCAGACAAACGAGTGGAATAGAGATGAAAGAGACAATGCTATAAAAGAAAGAAAGCTATAAAAGGAAGTGCTAACATCAAAAATAGGTTGGGAGTTTTTGGAGTTAGATTAGCTTAATAGTTGGTGAAGTTAGTGAGACATTGAAAACATTAAACCTTCAACATGGAGAAGATGGTGTCAAGTAGGTATACCAATAGAGTTGGTGTCAACTAGGTATACCAATAGCGATACTAGTACAGACCTAAGTGATGAAGTCTGCACCCCTTGGCTGTTGCAGAGTGCCACAACCTTAGAATAAGATGAAGTGCATAGTAGTGGTGCATTGATAAGAGAAGAGGATGGTGTGCAAAGTAGTAGTGTGTTGTTTGGAGAGAGTTATTATGCATAAGGTGGAAGTGTGTAGATTCGATTGGGAGATGAAGCGTGGATTTGTGGTGCGTAGATCGAGCTATAAAGGAAGGAGCACATATTTGTGTTGCATAGTTAGAAGAGGAAGGTAGATCAAACTTGGCGATGAAGCGCAGATTTGTGGTGCGCAGATCGAGCCAGAGGAAGGAACACACATTTTTGATCCATAGTTAGGAGAGGAAGGTATAGCCCAGAGTCTTGGTGCGCCAAAATAAAAGGAATATGGAGACCCCCCTAGTGTTAGGGGTGATGAATATATAGTAGTAGATCTTACGTGGTTGCAAGTAGAAGACTCTCTTGGTAACCTCAATAGGAGTTCCCGAAGAAGATGGACTTACCCCCACTTTGTACCAACCCCTTGTGCATTTTTAATCAAGAAGAAAACACAACATGTGGTGAAGAGATCAAAGTGGAAGAAAGAGAAGAAGAAGAGAGAAGTGATGAGATGAGTGAAGAAGAAGGTGAAGTCAACAATACTTCACCCCAAGCGATTATGGTGTGGAAAAGTTGAACCAACAACAGTAAGAGAAGAGAAACTATGTCAAGTACGAAGATGTTGAATCAAGGAAATACATTGAGGTTTATTGTGTTTCATGGAATAGGTAAGGACGATGCAAGGAAACATTGGCTTACCTATAAATAAATCTAGTTTGTAAATAGAATTATAGATGAAGCAGCTAAAATTGTGCAACTAAAGACTGGGTTAAGGGATAGAGCCTTAACGTGGTACTTGAAATACAAGGCCATTGCTCCAACGAGACAGGAAAGGTCCCTAGCTAAGATTAAGTAAGATATACTCAGGGAGTTTCAGAAGCTTAAGTCAGAATCAAAATGCATTACAAAAATCAAGGAAATTAAACAAAAGGAAGGAGAAACCCTCTGGGACTATGATTGAGAGTTTAAAATCTTATTGGATAGGCTTCCGTTCCAAATACGAGATGTGCAACACAGAGAAAGGTTCATTGCAAGGTTATTCCCCCATATCTGAGTATTTCTCACCCATCAAAAGGTGATGACTCAGGCAAAGGCAGTCGAAATCACGATGCGTTTGGAAGCTACACCTGGAGGCGCCAAGACATTGACTGGGTTAGTGTAGGTCCAGTCGTAGCTGGCCAACCTAACACTACAATTGCAAGAAATGGCCAATACCAAAGTCATGTGTGAGTATGTATGGTGTACTACATGTCGTTCCCTCCAAATTATGTGGCAATAGTCGCGTCTAGTCCATTTCCATATGGACAGTCAGAATGGTTTGATATATGTAGACAGTGGGGCCATATACCATCCTAATGTCCCACATTGCAGAAATACCAAATGATGACTCACACTCCATTATTCATGTAAATCCATCGGCCATCATGTCAATAACTGTTGCTCCCTCCAACGAATGCAAGACAACACCCTCTATGCATTTTGGGTACAGTTGGAGCACAAAGGTAGTGAGCGAGGTGGCATAGACAGAGGTGGATACCAGAGATGAACTGAAGGTGTATATTGACGTGGGATTGGTTGCATATATGAAAGAGGTGGAGGCAAAACCCCCACATGTTTTAATTGCGGTGACAATGATCATGTTTGAAGATCAATTTTGCACCAAACTGTGCATACTCTTTGCATATTGTTGTAGTCTTGAACATGTAATTGAGGTTTGTTCCGACTTACTAAAGAAGTGGGAGGACAAGAAGATTAAATGTAACATTGTGCATGCACAGTTGCGCAAAAAATAAAATAATGAGGACGTTGACGTCCGAGTAGTAAATCGAAGAGGGGATGACTTCGGGCATGGTGAAGGCTTCAGTCAAAACCAAATGGAAATATCATAAAGGAACTATATCCCCCTCCAAAGTTTGAAGTTTATCAGAAAAATCAATTTATGTGGGATGTGCCGAGAGCACTAAAAGAGGAAAGAGCACACGAGGCGCGACTCAAAGGTCTCTTGAGGAGGCACGGATTTCAAAGGAAGTACAGAGGGTGACACAACAGTCACTAGAAGAAGCTCAGATCCACAAATAGGTGCAACGAGTGACCCAAAGGTTGTTGGATTAAGGTTGCACGTGTGACACAAAGATATTCGGAGGAGGCTCGCATGCACGGAAAAATATAGCGTGACACAAATATCGATAGAGGAAGCACGCAGATAGATTACGCTACAATGTGATAAGCAAAAAGCATACGAAGAACATCGCCAGGAGGAGTTGAAATGCACAACGTGTGCAGAAGCCTTGTGTGACTTAGGTCACATGGCAGAAGACGAAGATCAAATCAATACCTTCTTACATCGTTGTTTACAATTGCTTAAAGATCTAGAAAACACAAGTAGGTTGAGCCAAATGTTAGCTACTTTCATGAAAGAACAAGGAGTGGAGACCACCATATCTGCTCCACTGCTAGAAAGGGATGTATGTCAGGTTAGCAAGCAAAATTGCATTGGCCGAGAATTTAAAATGACAAGAGAGTTTGGTGGGTATGACATGGATGGAGTCATGTTGGATATGGGATTTTACGTGAAAATTTTACCCAAGAAATCATGCGAAGTGATGGGTAAGCCTAAGTTGGTATGGTCTCCTTTCCAGCTCCAATTGGCCAATCAATACAATATCTACCCCATATGTTAGCTGGAACAAGTGGAAGTGAACATAGGAATGTAAACAAAGTTCAACATTGAAGTCATCGTGATCACTGATGAGTCTGATCCATATCATGTATTACTAGGGATTGACTGGGCCATTAACAATAATGCGATGTTAAATTTGAAGATGAGGCATATGTCATTTCAAAATCACACCCTATGCATGGTTGCACCACTAGATCCATATGAGGGCGACCAATACAATGAGCCCGTGCATGAAGATTCTCAGAGCTCAGTCATTGAAAATATTTACAAAATCATGGGGAGTAGGGAGGACTACATCAACACCACCACAACTGGTGAATTAAGTTGGAGAAGTGTCAAACCTTATGATACAAATTTTGAGGATGATATGGATAGGTCAAAGAATAAGCTATACAAAGTCTCAACAAGGAGGTGAGCACATATCTTTGTCAAAGAACACGTGGAAGAGTTTGGCTCCTATGGGTATGACGGGTTGGAGCCGATGGACACATTAATTGCATGGATACAACACATTCCTGAGTACCACAAGACTTGCGCACTTGACTCAAAACTAATAAGGATTTGTGCGCGGTGGTGGGTTGTGCAACGCCAACCTTACCGAGAATGGGTGACCGTAGAAGAGAATTTGCGTGAAAGATTATGACCTAAGGAAATTGTCCATCACATCACCTATCTTTGTGAAAGAGCTAGATTATCGAAGAAATGATGTGGGGCATGCCATAAATATTTAAACCTCAAACACACATGCCAACACCCACCCCCTATACCAACCATCCCAATTTTGTTTGCTGAACTAACTTGGAAACCACCTGCACCTACTATAGAAACAACTTCCCAATTCATAAACCTCAAAGAATCCTTCATGAAAAGCCCAGAGTTTCCCCCCAATGTCATGGATCCAACCGACGAGATACCAACAAGCGTTAGTGAGATCCTGCAAGAACCAGACAGGGATGCTGCCAAGCCCCTGACACAAATGTTGCTTGAAGGAATAACCATGGGGTCGTGGTGTGGCCCACTAGGGGCCGTTATAATCAAATAACCTAAAATATTGAATCAAGCTAGGGAATGTAGAAAACATGCATGGCTCCCCCAACAAATAAGGCTCATCTATGTGTAGCTAAGTCCACAATATTGTTACTAAGTACAAACTATTAGTGACAACAAATTTTAGCAGTGGTCAATGGATCCTCTTGATCAAGATGCCATGCATTTTTAGGCATCCTCGGTAATAGAGAATTAGTCAGTCCACTTACACAAGGATGATTTAACTGATTCCATATTCACTACAATCATCAATTTCACCACTTAGCGATAAATTATACATTTCGAGCCTAATCACCCACTTTCATCCAACGCCATTCACACTTGCGGAAAGGATCATGGGACAATATTTGCACATCCCTAGAATATGTAAGCATGGTCGACCATGTAACACCAGTATAATGTCCAGGCTTTGACGACCAATTCACAGAAGTCTCGGATGAATTGCTTGGAAGATATTCCCATCGAAAGAACAAGGCAATATACTTCCATCAAATTCCACAAAATATGGGTACAAATTTTTTTATGGTGCATCATTCAGCAAAGAATATTCTTAGGACGACAAATAGACATTGGGATCTCTCTAGTTTGACCATTCCGCCACCATATTCTAAGTAGTATTTACTTTGTAACCCCCACTAGACTCGTCTTACTGACTCCCTTGCCTCCCATGTCTCAACGATATAAATACCTAATCTCCCCGAAATTCCCTAGAGAAATTCTCCACGTCCCATTCCCAATCGTTGTTTCATGTGACCCCCAGTTTCTACTTCACATCATTCACTACAGTGATTTCCCAATTTTGTGGACATCCTGGGACGTGTTCTTCCCCACCTAACCAATCCTCTCATTCCCACACTACAGTGCTTTCACACCTTAACGTTGTATCAAATTTTTTTAGGAATAACATCTACTTTACTGAATTTCCCATTTCCCCACTAGTAAGTGTCACCATGCTTCATACCCTTTTTTGATAAGGAGGGCCCCTTTGTCCAACCCATGCCATGCATCATCCGCTCTGTTGATATGGAGGGGCCTCCTCTTTCATCACAAATCCACCTCCTCCACCCACACCTTCGGGGCTTCCATATATATACACGCCCATTATTGGGCTCCCTTCTCTCACCTCTTTCCATAGATCCACATCCCTCCTCCAATAGAACAGGTAGGGAAACTATCTCGTCGTGTCCATCCTAGAACCAAAATACATGCAAAGAATTATACACTCTCTAAATAGTGCCTTACTTCTCTTCATTTCTTGGTGTTTGATGGTGGCCTTAATCAAATCCCTTATTCCCCTCCACATATACGAGCAAAGGTTTTGGAGGGATCATCTAGCCACTTGCACTCCAACTCCATCTTTCATCATGCGGTGTGCATCAGTGATTCATGGGCCTGAGTCGAGTTGCAACTACAACCTACATTGATGCTTTTCTCTTACTTCGACTATCCTCCTTCACAACTTCAGTAGTTGGCTTGAGGACGAGCCAGATAATAATGGCGAGGGAATGTTGGCACCCAAAGTTTTGTGTTTAGTTTTGTGCGCGCACACAAACGGATATGTGTGTACTCATTCCATAGTTTTGCGCGTACCTAAGGAAATGAGTGACGAATGACATAGAGTGTGCACTGAATTGATTTTTGTCAGTTTCACGCCAAGATTAAATACTACCAGGTATATGTTGGTCCATTTTTTGTCAGTTGCGTCATAAAATAAGAAGATGCCCGTCGGAGTCAAGAAAGGAATTATCAGGAAGTCTCCCCGAATGATTACTACCAACAACATATAAAGACGTGGGACGACCAGACAATCAGCTCGCCAGGAAATTCAGATTTCCTTTGATGTAGGAAGTCTACATGGAGCGTTGGCAAGAACCACAAGCGTGCAAGGCATTTTAATCATACAAATGAGTGGAGCGGAGTAGAAATAGATAACCCTCCCAAGAAGAGAAAGCTATAAAAGAAAGCACTAACATAAGAAATAGGTTGAGAGTTTTTGGAGTCAGCTTATCTAGATAGTTGGTGAGGATAGTGAGACATTGAGAAGATTGAGCCTTCAATATCAATCTCACTATGAGTTGTTTTATTGTTGTAATTCTTTGAATATAGTTCTTTGTCCATTGTATGTCTGAGTTTTTAGCAAGGTCACATTTTGCAGTATATTTTAATGTAGAGGTTTTATATATCAAAGATATGAAGTTCTATGGTTGTCATATGTACTGGTCATGCACAATGTATATCTTTGATGTGATGGAATGCTGCCAGTAATAAAGATATGACAATTCTGATCCATTGTATCTGTGATGCATGAGTTGAATATATGTGTGTATTGTTTTAATTCTTAATCCTAATAGTTTATCAGACATGAGCTACATGGATCCCAATCACAATGAATTTTTGTGTGTTTAAGCCTTCATCCTTATGACATCTGTGATCCTCTCTACATCTGGGGTGAGACCTTCCTCGGCCTTGGTCAAGGATTGATATGCCGGTGCTTTTGGGGTTTTGTTGGACAACTCTCGACGGACCTTGGATTTAAAACTCCCTATCATTAAAAAGGATGGATCTAAAACTCCCTAACCTTAAGAATGATGCATGATTTATATACAAATTATCTAATTTGTCATTTTATGGTAGATAAAATAAGGGAAACTAGACATACTATACACACACAAACTATTCTTGTATTCTATATTGATTCAATGAAGAATTACACGCATATAAATACATTAATTTTAAACTTAAAATAAATTGCCTATATTAGCCATACAATCTATTTGTTGAGAGAATATCTCAACAACACACTAATCTAGGACTTAAGTAGGTTGGACAAAATCTCTCAGATCTAACTAATTAACAAAATCATAAATATCAAAATCTATTTACTTAGGTAGAGAATAATCTCTACATTACAATATTACAACCTTATGAAGAATCCCACAATAAGAAATAGGACAAGTAGGAGTTATTCCAACACCCTCCCTTAACGAGTACTTGTCTTGATCACTATCAGTTACAATTTTTATTAGCATCTCTTAAATCATTTGGAAATATTCCAGACTATTAACTCCATCAAGTTGTCTTAGTAGCTAGTGAGTTGAATTCTCGAGTTTCATTTCTGAATTGCTAAATGATGGATCTCATGAAATCAATTACTATACAATGACACACATGTCACGTATCCTCATTAGCAAACCACTCACATGTCTTAAAAAACTAATGAGGGATCGTTCCCTAGATCCACAACTCCCGAACTAACCGGATAACCATCCATACTGAGCTTTTACTTGCACTTGATCCCTTCTAGCTTTGAAGAGACAATTGCTTCAAGCCAAGAAATCAATTCATTGTTTAATTGCAAAGACTAACTATTGACCATCACATGGACATATTTCCATCTTACCGAGATACATGGGTAACCAATTGTTGTACTCACCAGTGATCTAGGAAAATACTATGCTTACGAAATGTGTATGAGTCAATCTTATAGGACATTTCGTTGCACTATAACAACTTTGATCTTTCAATTTGGTGATTCAAAATCATTTATTTTACAAACAAAAAATAATGTTATTAAAAAATAATATTACTACATCATCAAGAGTGAGTCAGAACTTGTCTCTAACAAGCAAGTCAATGGCCAAGTGACTAGGGTACCACATGGTAAAGGTCGGAGTACTTGTTGTCTGTAGTGGCCCTTACTAGAGACTTGTCTCCCAAGGCTAGATCGTAGAAAACATAGTTATAGGAGAAGAGGTGATTGATGTCCTCAATGTCATAACCATTGATAACCACGCCCATGATTAGATCATTGATATTGGGGAGCACATGGCAGCAAGTCGATAACCTCCAACATGAAAATGATTAGTTCACACTTGAAGAGAATTCTCTCCCTATCCACCAACACGATGTTTGTGAGATAGGAGAGATCCATCTTAAACCTATGAAACACTCCTGCTCCAAGTTCCTCATGAATACCTCAAGCCATGACTTTCGTTCTATGCAGATAATCTCGTCGAGCTTCAAGTGTCTGATCTTTCAACGGTAGGACACAAAAGACATACACACCAGTAATTAATCTACAATTCTCTCTGCACACATGTTAACACACTCAAAAAATTCAAATGCTAAAAATAATGTATCAGTCACTCACAACAAACTATCGACTCTCACATCTCTTTCATATTCTTGGGCCCTCATGTGAGGGAGTTAAACCTAAGACTCCTCTAATACCAAGATAAAATAAGGGAGAGTAGACATATTGTACACACTAAAATTATTCTCCTACTCTATATTAATTCAATGAAGCACTACACATATAAATACATTAATTTTGGTCTTAACATAGATTGACTATCTTACCCATACAATCTATTTCTTGAGAGAATCTCTCAAGAACACACTAATCTAGGAGTTAAGTAGTTTGGACCAAATCTCTCAATTTCAACTAATTTACAAAGTCCTAAATATTAAAATATATTTTCTCAAGTAGAAAATAATCTCTACGTTACAATATTACAACCTTTTGAAGAATTCCACAATAATAAATACGACAAGTAAAACTTATTCCAATAATGGTTAGGTTTAAAATTCTTAAGTAGAGAAGAATCTCTACATTACAATATTACAACCTTATGAAGAATTCCACAATAAAAAATAGGATAACTAACACTTATTTCAACAATGGTTAGGTTTAAATTTTGTATTTATGTTATGCATTAAACTCACCACCAACCATTCAATTGAAGTGTGGGTAAATTAAATCAACAATATGAACACCATCATTTAAGTTTCGATTAGATTTTATTTTTCTTCGCAGCCTTTTCAATGGATGAAGAAAATCAGACAAACACATAAGGGTTAAATGATGATCAACAAAGAAAGATAATCAATTTTCACTTTCTTGTCATCTCCCAATTTCTTTGGCGTTTCAAAAGAAATACTCTTGAAAACATGCTTAATCAGTCAAGGATTTTGAATATGTATTCAAGAGAAGCCGAGGGATAATATGATAATGTAGACTATCAATTCTCTGACATCCTAATCAACAAAATTTGAGTTATTAAGTGTCAAGATGAGTAGTGATGATTTCACGTGGTGAAATCAAGACTTTAATTTTTATCTCAAAATTATTGTTAAAACTTTGTAGTCAAGACAATTTATGCTCCAACAAATATGTAAAAAAACATGGAAAATTGAATGTTCATTAGAAAGAGGATTCCCACCAAAATTGTTATAACCCTAAATTGCTCTACACATGCATAGATGGCCTTGACCCTCTTACTTGCATTTTTTTCCAAAGCACTGCTGAGTTGTTCTTCTTAAAAAACCAATTTTTAGAAGATGTACGCACTTTGCACCATCACTGTACATGCACATACGATTGTTGCACCACTACAACTCGCATACATATGCATAATGCACCATTACAACCTGCATATACTTGCAAAAGTGCAAAAAATAAAAGGTTGCAAGGAATTCGTTGAGATTACGGACTATTGGTAGTTTACCAACTAATACACCTACTATAGCTCGTCACCCAACCGAAAAACCATCCTTTTGTCATATAAAAGGAGGTGTCTGGGTCTAATTTCACATCTAAGCATAAGAACAATGAAACTCTCCCCGATTTCACTTCCCCTCCTTGCCCAAGATATTGTTGGCTTTTGTGAGAAATTGCCTCAGCATTCCCTCATTAACCCCTTCTCCCTCCATTTAACCCATTCACTTCCCAAAAAGAAATCAGAAGGTTGAGAGGAGAAGTTCATACAAGGTGCACTTGGAGCTTTGTGAAGAGGAGCCCAGACCAGGGTCGAGGAACGGTGGTCGACTTAGATTCTAAAGGTATAATCTTCGTGTTATTAATAAAAGAATTACATTTTCGTGTCCCAAATGATGGTGTCTTGAATAATTTTGTTCGTTTATGCTTGACATTCTAACGTCTAACCCTAACTTATATATGGAATAGTATGCTTGTAGTTTTTTGTTTTTTAATCTTTGGATGCAGGTTAGCCCTGGGAGGAGGCGTGTAGTCAGCGGAACTTCCAAGTGCAAGGAGGTCATCACGAGACGTGGGATTGGAGGTATAGTTACCTGATCTCATTTTCCTTTCCTTCTTCATATGAGTTTTGGTATGTTTGGGGNGGGGGGGGGGGGGGTTTCTCGCTAGAAGAACTGGCGATCATATCGGGGAAGCCTCTAGGGGTTTTTAGGGGATTTTGGGTTGTTTGATTGGCTTGTTTACCTTTCAAGTTTCTGTCGAGTTTTCTGACTCTATTAAGGGATCCTGGTCACCTTTAGGTGCTATAGCAGTTGTCCCTGCCCTATGAGTCTATCTGTTCTTTTCATTTTTTCAAAAGATACAAAGGTGTACATGCCATGTCTTGAGTCAGCCTATTTACATACGTGCTATGCTCAGTAAACAACCCACGTACATATGCAGGTTGCTAATGCAACAACCCGCGTCTTTGTTTCAAGAAAAAAATTTAAAAAAGGGGAGTTTGCCTCTTTCCTGATTGAAGTTCACACTTATTAGGGTTTCTTGGATCAGTCCAGAGTCTCTGTCTTACAACCATAGCCTAGGTTTCAAGTTCAATTTACTTGTCTTTTTCACTTTCTTGTGTTTACTTTCGAAATGGTTTTAAGCGAGTCTTTGAATTATAGATCTGCCTTCTTGGTTTCTTGTGTGATTCCCTGCGAGTTGTAGTGGGCTAAAGATTTGTTTCAATCTTATTTTAGTTTTTTTTTTACCCCTTTCAATTGCTTTGAAAAGGGAGAAAAAGCGATTCATTTTAGTGTTTCTTTTAAAGCAATTTATAACAAAAAAAGTTTTTATTTTTAGTTTGGTAAAGTAGGTAGAGTTGGTTATTTACTAGAAATGAAAAATAGTCTATTTTTTAAGTTCTTTATTGATTTATTGAAACATAAGTAGCTTGTAGTCAAGTGAAAATTTTGTTTTAGGTCTTATTTTCAAAGATCTTGAAAAATTTAGTTTAAAAAAGTTTGTTACAAAGAGTTAGTTGTAAAACTTTTCTTTTAATTAGAAGTAATTTTTCTTTCAAGTTTCATTTTTATTCTCTTTTTCGCCTCTTATAACATCACTAATTTCACTGCCATATCCCTTGAGTAAATCAAGCCATTAAAAAGAACGCTAAATCTAAAATTAATTAGACTTTTTATGTTTGTAGGGTCAACCAACTAGTTTAGGGTCAGGTCTTGAATCAAGTTGGAGAGGAAACTATTTAAGGCCGTTTAAACAAACTTTGGAGTCAGAGTTAGGGAGTGTTAAAGTTCAGTGTCGTAAAAGTTATCCAGGACCCCCCTCTAACACAGGGGATAAACACAAGGTCATGTGAGGAAAGACATCTGAGATAACCCCTCCAAAGCCAGACTAAACATAGTGGGGAATGCATATTGATGATCTGTCGTGGGAGTTCTGCTGACTGCATTTGCCTACAGAGCTTCATGGACCTCGAATCTGTTCGAGATCCTCTGTTGTCTTCCAGACCACATGCTTTTGATACCCTCGATAGGTTTGAGACTTGTTCTCTTGCTCATTTCCATCCGCTCGATTGTCGACTGTACCGGCCAAGTGACTGACTCCGATATGGAAACTTAGTTGCCCATATTCTAGGGACTTACCGGGTGACTGTGGGGGTATACCGCGGTACCTAGGGCAGGCTTTGGGTCACACTTTGTAGAGTATACCTGGAGGGTGATTCCATGTTCGAGTTACACTTGCATCGGTTAGTTGCTCTAGTTTTGGCTGGCGTAATTGTTCTTCCTACTAAATAGATTTTTGTTTGATTTGTCTTATAGGAATTTTTCTATTGTGTGCTTGGTTTTAAACGCTAGTTAAGCCTTACTGTTTCGATTGATATTTTCACAAAGTGGAATATCAAGAGCTTCGTCGATCGCGAAGGCTTCAGGGCCTATCGTCGGTTTCATTAGAGCCACCTCTGCCACCGTTACAACGAAGACTTGACCAACAAGGATCATTCGAAGCGACCGGGTCGTAGGAAACTGTGTCCAAGCCTGGTCCGCGAGGAGATTATTTGACTCTAGAGGAACCTACTGTTTCTGACCTTGGGGCGGAAACTCTCGGGCCAGCCAACCCTCTGATTACTGACTTATCGGCGCCAATATTAGTACAAGTTGTCCCTTCTGAGGTTACACCTTCTGAGCGCCAGTTAGTCTTACAAGTAGCCATGGAAGCAAATGTTGCTACTTCATCTGGGAGTCCTCATACTCCCTTTTCAACTACTACCACATGGGGTATTTTGCCTCCTAACCCACCTTCTCCAGTCTGGACTACAATGGTATCAACTCCCTCTAACTCGGGTAGTGGTCTGATACCGTCGTCATCAACGACCATTGCTCTGTTTACGTAGAGTACGACGAACCCTCCATTCTCATATGGGATGCCCGACTTCGATTCAAACTCAGTCCTTACCTACTCCACTTTATAGACCATGGATCTAGGGGTAGGGAGCTCAAACGTTCTCGTGCAAGGGTCTACCAAGGGCACTTCAGTCCCCTTTAATGTTATCCCTTACGGTGGGAGTCATATACCTCCTCCTCCCCCCTCGCTCGGTGGTGCTTTTCAGAAACCCATCGTGTCGAATGCTAATTACAGCTTGTTTGGAGCAGGCATTTTAGGACCTTCGTCTTACAGTACAATGGTGGGGTCCATGACGTTATCTTTGTTCGACGCATTTGGGAACAACACTTTTTCTTCGGTTGTTGTCTCGACTGGGGGCAGCCCTGATTTTTGGCAACATAACCCTATGCAGGGCATTATTCCTAGATTGAATCTTTCTCGTCTTTCTTGGAATGTAAAATGGATGAATGATCCCAAGACATAAGTGGTTTCTTGAGAAAGTTATACATAAGGATAAGCTTTATGTTGTATTTCTCTAGGAGGTGAAGGCTACTAATTTTCATATTTGCAGTTACATGAGCTATGTGTGGAATGGTCCCATTTAGACCATATTTCCCTTGTTTGGGGGGAAATAATTCTTTCTATATTCCCTTACCTTTAGAAATTTTTTCCATAGCATGGTTGTTACCTAGAAAACTGGTAGTATAGAGAATTAATTAACTTTTAGATGGTTAATCGATCTGCCTACATTTTGAACCCTGGTGTAGTCATAGGGGTGGTTTTTCCCGCTAGCAGAACTGATGACCATACTGGGGAAGCCTTTAGGGTTTTTTAGGGGTTTTTGGGTTGTTTGATTGGTTTGTTTGCCTTTCAAGTTTCTGTCGAGTTTTCTGAGTCTATTAAGGGATCCTGGTCACCTTTAGGTGCTAGAGCAATTGTCCCTGTCCTGTGAGTCTATCTATTCTTTTTGTTTTTTGGAAAGATACAGAGGTGTACATGCCATGTCTTGAGTCAACCCGTGTACATACGCGCTACGCTCAGTAAACAACCCGTGTCTCTGTTTCAAGAAAATTTTTGAAAAAGAGGGAGTTTGCCTCTTTCCTTATTGAAGTTCACACTTCTTAGGGTTTCTTGGATCAGTCCAGAGTCTCTGTCTTACAACCATAGCCTAGGTTTCAAGTTCAGTTTACTTGTCTTTTTTATTTTCTTCTGTTTACTTTCGAAATGGTTTTAAGAGAGTCTTTGAATTATAGATCTTCCTTCTTGGTTTCTTGTGTAATTCCCTGCGAACCGTAGTGGGTTAAAGATTTGTTTCAATCTTGTATTAGTGGTTTTTTAACCCCTTTCAATTGCTTTGAAAAAAGAGAAAAAAGATTTATTTCAGTGTTTCTTTTGAAGCAATTTAAAAAAAAAAAATAGTTTCAGTTTGGTAAAGTAGTTAGAGTTGGTTATTTACTAGAAAGGAAAAATAGTTTGTTTTTTAAGTTTTTTATTGATTTCTTGAAACATAAGTAGCTTGTAGTCAAGTGAAAATTTTGTTTTAGGTCTTACTTTCAAAGATCTTGAAAAATTTAGTTAAAGAAAAGTTTGTTACAAAGAGTTAGTTGTAAAACTTTTATTTTAATTAGAAGTAATTTTACTTTCAAGTTTCATTTTTATTCTCTTTTTTGTCTTTTATAACATCACTAGTTTCACCGCCATATCCCTTGAGTAAATCAAGCCATTAAAAAGAACGCTAAAACTAAAATTAAATAGACTTTTTATGTTTGTAGGGTCAACCAACTAGTTTAGGGTCAAGCTCTTGAATTAGGTTGGAGAGGAAACTCTTCAAGGTTGTTTAAACAAACTTTGGAGTCAGATTTAGCGAGTGTTAAAGTCCAGTGTCGTAAAAGTTATCAGGGACCCCCCTCTAACATAGTTGCTAAACACGAGGTTGTGTGAGGAAAGACAATGGAGATAACCCCTCCAAAGTCGGACTAAACGTAGTGAGGAATGCATATTGATGATCTGTCGTGGGAGTACTACTGACTGCATTTGCCTACAAAGCTTCATGGACCTCGAATTTGTTCGAGATCCTCTGTTGTCGTCTAGACCACTTGCTTTCGATACCCTTGATAGGTTTGAGACTTGTTATCCTGCTAATTTTCATCCGCTCAACTGTCGACTATACCCACCTGGTGACTGACTCTAAGATGGCAACTTGGTTGCCCATATTCTAGGGACTTATCGGGTGACTACGGGGGTATACCAAGGTACCTAGGGCAGACGTCGGGTCACACTTCGCAGAGTATACCCGGAGGGTGATTCCGTGTTCGAGTTGCACTTGCACCAGTTAGTTGCTCTAGTTTTAGCTGGTGTAACTATTCTTCCTACTAGATAGATTTTTGCTTGATTTATCTTATAGGATTTTTTCTATTGTGTTCTTGGTTTTTAAACTCTATTTAAGCCTTACTATGTCGATTGATATTTTCACAAAGTGGAAGATCAAGAGCTCCGTCGGTCGCGAAGGCTTCAGGACCTGTCATCGATTTCATTAGAGCCACCTCTGTCACCGTTACGACGAAGACTTGACAACAAGGGTTGTTCGAAGCGACCGGGTCGTAGGAAATTGTGTCCAAGCCTACTCTGCGAGGAGATTATTCGACTCCGGAGGAACCTATTGTTTCTGACCTTGGGGCGGAAGCTCTCGGGCCAGCCAACCCTCTAATTACTGACTTGTTGATGCCAATATTAGTACAAGTTGTCACTCCTAAGGTGACACCTTTCGAGCGCCAGTTAGTCTTACAAGTAGCCATGGAAGCAAATGTTGCTACTTTGTCCGGGAGTCCTCATACTCCCATTTCGGCTACTACCACAGGGGGTATTTTGCCTCCTAACCCACCTTCTCTAGTGCGGACCACAGTAATATCGACTCCCTCTACCTCAGACAGTGGTCTGATACCCTCATCGGCGACGACCACTGCTCCATTTATGCAGAGTGTGATGGGCCCTCCATTCTCATATGGGATGCCCGGCTTCAATTCAAACCCAGTCCTTACCTACTCCACCTTATAGACCATGGGTCTAGGGGTAGGGAGCTCAAACTCTCTCGTGCAAGGGTCTACCAAGAGCACTTCAGTCCCCTTTAATGCTATCCCTTATGGTGGGGGTCATATACCTCCTCCGCCCCCCTCACTCGGTGGTGCTTTTCAGAAACCCATCGGGCCGAACGCTAATTATAACTTGTTTGGAGCAGGCAGTTTAGGACCTTTGTCTTACACTACACTGGTGGTATCCATGACGTTCTCTTTGTTTGGCACATTTGGGAACAACGTTTTTCCTTCGATTGTCGTCTCGGTTGGGGGCAACCCCGGTTTTGGGCAACATAACCCTATGCAGGGCATTATTCCTAGATTGAAGCTTTCTCTTCTTTCTTGGAATGTAAAATGGATGAATGATCCCAAGACGTAAGTGGTTTCTTGAGAAAGTTATACATAAGGATAAGCTTTATGTTGTATTTCTCCAGGGGGTGAAAGCTACTAATTTTCATATTTACAGTTACATGAGCTATGTGTGGAATGGTCCCATTTGGACCATATTTTTGGGGGAAAATAATACTTTATATATTCCCTTACCTTTATAATTTTGTTGCATAACATGGTTGTTACCTAGAAAACTGGCGTGTTTGGGTTACCCTTTTGATGCAGGAGGGATTGCTTGGATTTTGTTCAATGTATGCACCCAACATTGTTTTGTCTTGAACCTACCTTTTGGAGTGGAGGACTTCTTCTCTACTAGAGGAGGAATTGATTTGGGTGGTGACTTCAACATGGTGGAATGGGAGGGATATTTATGCCATGGTAAAGGTTTGGTGGTGTGTGGTATAAAGAAGTAGGCATGGTCAAGGTGTAAGGCTACGCTTCAACCTTTTTATTCTAATTGGGGGAAAATGGGTTGCACTATGGATACTAGTTCACTTAGTCCAATTTTATTAAGGAGAAAGAGAGGGTGCATGCAACACTAAATAGGGTGTGTGGAACTTGGTATGATATATCATTTTTCTAGGAGACTTATACTAATTGATGTGATCACTAAGACCACTAGTTCAAATCATTCTCCATTTAAAACTTTAATTTAAATGGGTCATGTGATTGATTTGAAGAAATCTCCCTTGTACAAATTGAATGTATCTATTTTGGATTTGCCTAATTTATGCTATGGTTTATCATGTTTGTAACCTTATCCCATGTTGTGTCGAGGATAATGTTTGGATGCAATGCTATCATAACTAGATTGGTCATTGAACTGTTTCAGATAAAAATCGGAAGCAAAACGAAACTAAAACTCGTTGACCAAAAAATACATAACACATTCAAAATTTGAAATGTGTGTGTTTGTATGTGTTTGTGTGTGTTTTCATACATGTGAAACCAAAAGGATGGGGATCATTAGAAAAATGATATGCTATATTACTTTTCCCAATCCTTGTTTTTCCTATCAAGCTTAGGACCAAGTCATTCATTACTACCCACATCAAGAATTACCCTTAATATCTTCTTAAGGTATATGTGCTAGAACATCAACCACCTCAATTGTAAGGGGGGGGTTGCTACATGGTCATGGACTAGTGGCTAGGAAGATCAACACTCATGTCCTTGACAATGAGTCCTTGTCTCATATGTCTCAAAGTTTAGGAGGAGTCCCTATTGGGGGACATCTCATGAGTCTTCTAGGAATATTGAAGTACCTGGATCATAACCATTGTGGGATTATTACTATGGGCCTATTGATAGCTCACAGGGTTAGAGAACTATGTCAACCCCTACTATAGGTGTTAGTGATTAGTCCCAAGGTATAGATTTCAATGAAGGTTGGTAGGTTAATTCCAACAAGAGGAATTTGGCTTCATATTCTACTCCTTTGGACAATCATGATAAAAAAATGAGACCTGATCCTTGGGAAAATTCATTGAAGGAAGTTGTGTCCCATACTGTAGACAGGGTGCCTCTTCCTTGGGTAATGTAGTATTGAGCAACAAATTTAGTACTATAAGAAACCCTCTATTCCTAGAATGAATCTTTCTCTTCTTTATTGGATAGTAAAATGGATGAATCATCCCAATATGTAAGAGATTTCTTCATAAAGTTTTGCATAAGGATAAGCTAGATGTGGTATTTCTCCAAGAGGTGAAGGCTCTTAATTCTGATCTTTACAATTGCATGAGGTATGTGTGGAATGGTCCCATTTGGACAACAAACCACTTGTTTGGGGGGAAATAAGGATTTTTATATTCACTTACCTTTAAAATTGTGTTTCATAACATGGTTGTTACCTAGAAAACTAGTGTGTTTGGGTTACTCTTTTGATACAATAGGGATTGCTTGGATTTTGTTCAATGTATGCACCCAACTTTAGTTTGTCTTGAACCTACCTTTGGGAGTGGGTGACTTCTTCTCTTCTATAGGAGGAATTGATTTTGGGTGGTGACTTCAACATGGTGGACTGGGATGGATATTTAGGTCATGGTGAAGGTTTGGTGGTGTCTATTATAAAGAAGTCGAAATGGTTGAGGTGTAAGGCTACCCATCAACTTTTTAATTCTAATTGGGGGAAAAATGGGTTGCACTATGGATACTGGTTCACTTAGTCAAATTTTCCTAAGGAGAAGGAGAGTGTGCATGCGACACTAAATAGGGTGTGTGGACCCTGGGATGATATATAATTTTTCTAGGACGCTTCTACCAATTGATGGGATCACTAAGACCACTAGTTCGAATCATTTTCCAATTAAAAATTTAATTTAAATGGGTGATGTGATTGATTTGAAGAAATCTACCTTGTACAGATTGAATGTATCTCATTTAGATTTTCGTGATTTATGCTATGTTTTAAATTGAAACCATACAAAAACTGGAAACAAAACCAAATCGTAAAACTAGTCGACCAAAAAATACATAAAACATTCAAAATTTGAAATGTGTGTGTGTGCGTGTGTGCGTGTGTGTGTGTGTGTGTGTGTGTGAGAGAGAGAGAGAGAGAGAGAGAGAGAGAGAGAATAAATGTGAAACCCAATCATTATACACAAATATGCAAAGTTTCTCATGTATATACCAAGTAAGAAAGCATATAACCAAAATAGCACTAATGCAATCCATATCTCAACCAAAATACATCAAAAAAAATATTTAAATGGCCTATAGAATCCAAAAGTAAGAATAGTACTAATAATGAATTATATACTATGGACACTACAATCTAATCATATGAGAGAATCATTTGAATTTCGATCATATACTTCCTCAACATGACTAGACTAAAAAATGGGATTCTAGCTTGATTCCCCTAACATTGAACGTCTCTGCCCAACAACAATGTTTAAATTTTATGAATGTGGAAGTGGGTCCAAGTTCATCAATGTTAGGTCTTCCTTGTCAAATGTTGATGGTTGAGTCTCCATAACCCACTTTGATAAAGGATCAATATTATCAAATACTATGTCATTTGATCCATGGCTCTTGTTAAACAATTGGTTGCGCCTCATTCTAAGGTTATATTGACCATATACCATATTAAAATCAACCATTTTTGTTCCAAATGGTTTCACTTTTCAGTGTGTATATGTTAAAAAACACTCCAATTGCAATATTCATACCTAGAAGCATTGGATGTCTGGATCAATATATGAATTTAAAACTTTTGCAAATGATTTGTGTGGGCCAAATGAAATGTTCAGACCTCTTTATTGTTGGGGGGAATGGGGTTAGGTTTAGTGTTTTAATTTTTTTATCTTATTTTTTCCTTTTTAAATTGATTTCAAGTGGTCTCCATTACTAGTTGTATGGATACAAACAGAACCAACCAGTTTGATATGGAACTAGCATTTTCATGTGTAGAATTGTTAATCGGATCAATACAACCCCATAAGTCATTATATAGAAAAGTTTCATTGGAATCGGTCTGGTTCCGATAACATTGGTTGGATGCTATATTGTAGGTGGCCATTTGAGGAACTATCCAATTAATTCATCGTTAGTGATGTATAATTTCTTGCAAACATAGATGGGATATTCAGGAGGCTAGGAAACAGTTGGAGGAGGTTCATATATCCATGGAGGAATACCTTCATAACATTGTCCTTTGGGAGGATGTAGTGTGCTTGGACTTGGTGGTGTGTAGGTAGGAGGAGTATATTGCTAGCAGAGCTAGGTTCTGTGCTTGATTACAGTAGAATCATGAGGGGATGAGGGATCCAAGTTATTCTTTGACTTCTTAAAGAAGAATGTAGCAATTGACAGAGTTCTTGTCTTTCGTAGAGATGATGGTTCACTTGAGGAGGATCTCTCTAAGACCTGAGTTATGTTTGGTGATCATTTTCAAAGTATTTTTTCTATTGATACCTTAATAGAGGAAATTTTTTCTACTAGGAATGCTTGTTATAGGGTGGTGCCACATATGGTCCTTATTATATACTGTGACAAGTTGGACATGGATTTCACAAAGGATTAATGTTTTTCGGCCTTACATTCTATGTAGAATGGTAAGTATCTAAGGATTGATGGGCTACCTTGTGAGTTATTAAAGGCTATGTAGGATACCACTAGTAATGACTTTAATCACTTTACTTAAGAGGCCTATGCTTCAAAATGTTTAACAAAATTCATTAATAAAGGGTTGAATCAAGCTCATTCTGAAGAATGCTACCATGGACACCATTGGGGGATGGTGACCAATAGCTTTGTTGAGTGTTGTGTACAAAATAATGGGTAAGGTAGTGGCAGTATGTGATCCGAAAATCCACTGACTGATTTGAAAAAAATTTATAGTGTAAATTGTCTTAGCTTATATTCTAGAGTTTAATAAACAATTGAAAGGCTAAATTGAATAAATGAACAACAAAAAGACAAAAACCGAAGTTGATAACATAGTTCGCCCAATTTGTGCTACATCTCTGGTTTGCTTCAACTACGCAACCACTTCTTTATTATAATGTGAAACACTTCAAATGTGTTATTACAATACAATGGATCTCCAAACTGCTATAAAATGTCTTCACTAGCACTAGGAAGGTTGTAGAATTGTTGGAAATCAATTCCCACTCTCTTCCTACACTAAAAAAAGCTTGAAATTGTTTTTTCTTCAATTATTCAAGAAATACTTTTGTTTAAAAACAAACTCTCAGAAAAAACCTTTCAATTACTAGCCTATGGCCTAGTGGTAAAGTTGTTTAGTTATACAGTTGAGAGCATAGGGTTGAATCTTGGCCCGTTAGGATTTTTTGTCATATACGATATTACAATTTAATTACAATAATCTTGTCACCACCAAATAAGAACTATGGTTGGAGTTTTGGTTAAATTGTTGGGTTTGTTGGCGGAGGTCAAAACGTTAACCCCCGGGACTGTCTATTTTTAGGCTTGTGGATAAACTTGAACTTAAATAAAGTTTCTTCCACTTCCATTCCAACACACGATCGTTTGGTCTAACGATAAACTGTTGGTTTATTTCCGACGAGGTCATGGGTTTGATCCACCCGCCTGAACCTTCCAGAGTTGATAGGGCCATTTTGGTCAAATTGGGGCTGCCACATGGTAGCCTCTGATTGGTCCATGTGGTGACAACGTATCATGTACAACGAGATGCCACGTCTTCTGCCAGTCAACATCGGTACAACCTAGTCAACATGACATGGCAGCATCCGTACACCACCTGTCATGCCCATACTGCCACATGTCTTGTCTGCACTACCATGTGTCATGTCTGTATTTCCACGTGTCAGTCCCTGGTGATGAAACTTTTCAACCCTGTCATTATTTTTGCATGCTTGGCCAAAACTTAAAAAGGCCATAACTTTCTCATATGACATTTGTTTGAGCTCGTTCAACTATCATTGGAAATATCTTGACGTGCTCTTCCACATGAGTACATTTGCATCATAATTAGAGACCATCAATTCTACTTTGTTTTAGAGATCCTCCTAGATCAGTATGGGTGACAGATGTCACCAATAATATTGTGCATAAGGAGAAGACAAGTTTTGTTCAAATGAGTTTCATCTTGGAAGCAGTAATTTTGGCTCGAGAGGCTATGGAATGGGATAGGTAGTGTGAGAAGTAGACTCCATTCCTCAAAATTGATTTTGATAAAGCTTCCTCAAAATTGATTTTGATAAATCCTATGATTGGATTGATTGGATATCATTATAGATATGTTGTCTTATTTGGGATTTCAAAATGTGTGGGAATGCTTAGAACCATATTTTCTTATGCGTTAGATTATGTTTCAATGAATAATCGTCTCTTCACATATTCTTCTCAGCCAATCATCTAGAGAGGGATGCCCCCTAACACCCTATCTATATGTTTTAACTATTGATTCCCTTGGTTAATTGTTGGATGTTTCCCATTTGTAGGGACAGATTCAAGGTATTTCACTTATAGATGATTATGAGATAGTGAATAATCACTTTGTATATGATTCTCTAATGTCTATGTTAGATGACTAAGAGTTGATGACTGGTGCTAGAGATTTAGTGTTTGTGTTTTTCGAAGCCTCTAGGGCTAAGGCTAGTAATCATAAGAATGATTATTGGTTGGTTAGTCTTGATGAGCCTCTTGATTCGATTCCTCTTTCTTGGACCTTCATCAATCGAGGGGTTTAGTGAGATATCTTGGCATCCCCTTTAGTGCATGGATTTCTTTGGTGCTTCATTCAAATTTGTATTTTGAGTGTATACAATGTAAACTCCTTTTTTGGAAATACAAATACCTTCCATTTGCTATAGAACTAATAATTTTGCATAATATTATTTAAGCCTTGCATATTTATTATGTATCTTATTTCTTCATAATAGGACTCAATTTCACAAATTGGAGAAGCTTTTGAATTAATGCTTGTGGGACAAGTACGATGGGGCCTAGGGCCTCCGTATGGTGCATTGGGATGTTTTCATTATGCCCAAGGATAAGGAAGGTATAGGGTTGATTATAATGGTGACATGGGGTGGCATATATGCTTCCAAATGGGTGGTATGGTGTCTAGAGGGATGTTTTCCTTAGTAGTTATAGTTGAGGCATCATATTCTCAGGGAGTAACATATTAGCAGGATGAGGGGATGTTTTCAATTTTGTGATATAATTTTATCTCCTCACAACTTCCAAGCATGGGGATCTTTATTACTAGAGGTATCTGGGAAGCATAGAGGAAGGTATATGGATTTGTGCAGTGGTAGATGTCAGGTAGTTGAGAAGGATGGGATTTAGCCAAAAGACCAATTTGGAGTTGGAAGGTATAGATCACATGTGTTGTATATATTCCTCATTTTCAAGGTTGGTGCTTGACTAAAAAGAATATTTTTTAATGGAGGGATTTGTGGCATGCTAACACTTTCTCTTAGAAGGACTAACAATCCATTACTCATGGGTTTGCCTTGTCTTATACATATCAACACATTATTACGGACATTATCAATCTTATTTTGTAGAAGGATCTATTCCAAATTAATATAGACATTCCTGGCCCATTTTGGAATGATTGGAAGTGGACCTTTGGGTGCCCCTTGGTATAGTATTATTCTTGGAGATTATACTCCCTTCTTCATCAATGACATGAACTCAACCCTGTTCTTAATTCAAGATGGGTGTTGATTGATGTATAGAGATTGTGGATCAAGGGATTGCATAGTGCGTGGTCAATTTAGGTCAATGACAAACTCTAGGTGTTTTTTATTAACCAAAGCCTTCCTACCAAGGAATGGTTGGATAAAAGTAGACACTCTGATGGGCTTTGTCCTTCCTGCATCAATATGGAAATGGTGAAGCACCTCCTTTGGGATTGTTTTCTTGTTAGGTTTTGTTGGGATATTTTCATTGTTATAATATAGTCATTTTGGAGGGTAGGTTGCACTGGAAAGAGATGTTACTAGGTGATTCTATATCTTTGTTCCACTCCTCACTAAGTAGTGTGTGACACTACTTAAAGACTTCAACCTTGTTTGTTCTTTGGAAACTTTATTGCAAATATGTTTTGAAAACGAGGTTAGTTCTTTTTCTACATTTAGTTAATTATGAAAGGAAGGGCTTGATAACTAGTCTTTAAATAAAGGATTTTTGTTGATCAAAGATGCAAACGGGTTGGATTTAGATGGTTATTTGAATTTTATTGTCATTTTATTTTCTTTGAAGAAGAGGATTTAAATACCTTTATACATGACATCTCATTGTTTTAGTTTATTTGAGAATAAGGATGTAAATTCTTTTGTACAACTTCAATAACATTCACAGGGGTATTTATTTTAGAAAAAAGATAGGTTGAGGGTCAATTATCTCCAAGTCTTTACACTTGGGGACCTCGCTAAAAACATTTTTTCTTGTTATCTTGTGCTTAACTGATGATTGTAAATTGTTGCTTCAAATGCTTGAATATAAATGCACCAAAATTTCATGCTTTTAAATGTGGTCATGTTAATTTTGTGTCAAGCTACATCATGGCTCGATTCACCTTCTAGTCTTTTCATTTTTTGTTCATCGCATTAAATCCATCTTGTCCTTCTTATTGAATCTTGTGGATTTGATTGCATTGAAGGGGCTTGACTTTCTTCAAAGTGTTTGTGGAACATTGTCATGAGTTTGGTGATGAAAAGCATTTTTCCATTATCCAGATGGCATGCAATGGGGACATGCATGAAAGTAAGTGCATGAGCATGTGATCACCAACTAAAATGCATGTATTAAGTGACATGCAAAGATGACATATCTATAAATTATATGCATCACAATGATGTTGAAGTGCATTGCACAACATAAAGAGATATTCTGTGGAACAATCGTTGGATGGAGAGCCCAACAACCCTCTCCAATCAAAAATTCGGCCTTGGGGTCTATGGTGGGAAAAATTGCCTATTTTGAAGAAAGGAAAAGCTTGATGCTTTTACAATTTTCGGAATAAATGCTAAAAAAATTCACCTCTCAATCCTCAATCGTTGGGTTGGAAGGAAAATAGGTTTCTAAACCCAACGATTGGATTTTTTCTTCCAATGGAACGCAATGAAATAGAAAAAGATATTCTCACACTCACCTCAAAAGACAAACAACACTTTGAAGCTAGCTGCTAGCCTCTTGGTTTCTTAGGTTAGTGATTTATCTTCTAGATTAATTTAGCATGTCTTTCTTTGAATGTAAATCATCCTTTTTCCCGACAAATGAAACATTTCCTTTTCTTAATGATCAACACTAATCTTTGTTGCTTCATTATGTCTTCCATTTACTCATGCAATTCCCTCTTTGCTCCCTTGCCCTCTTTTTCATTTTTCCACCATTGAAGTTGCCAGTTTGAAATTGTTCGAAGCTAAATCAAGTTGAATACAATGTATTTCTTTCATCCATGAATGATGTCCATTATTAGTCAATGTCATTCACAGTGTTGCACCCTCTGAAAATGATTAAGAAAATTCATTAATGTGTTTTGAATCATAGCACCGCACTTTTGAAGTTTCATGGTTGCCATATAGTTTGCAAGAACATCTAGACTCATTATTTTTATTTTTAGATAGAGTGTACCTCTTCCTGAAATAAGGGCGTTGAGGTTTTTATCATTTGTAGTGTTCTGCTTTCCTTTAAAAATAAACTGGCAAGCTCTACAAACAAATGAGGATTTCAAAATAGCAGTGGGATTGCTTCCCAAGAGTATTTCAATATTTGTTAGTTTAAAGCTTTGTCAAAGTGAAAGGAAATCAAAATATTAGGTAAAAACTAACTTACATGAATTGATTTGTGCTTTCATGACTTGAATCCTTCTTGTCCATATGCCGATGTTCTGTTTTGTCAAATAAGCAGAGGAAAATTCAAACTACTTTCATTGTTCTTTGTTTCCTTGTTTCTTGTTTGTATTTGTTAAAGAATCACTAGAGAACTGGTAAAGGAATGGTTGTTTAATCCTCGAGAGCTTGCTTGAACATTTTTTTTTATTGAAATTATATCGCAAATGGAGATTTCTCACTTGCATTAAAGAGGTTGGTTTGTGATTGTTGCTTGCACAAGTTTGTTGTTAGAGTGGTGTTGACAATGTTGAGGTTTTGTTTGCATTGAATTAGTGGATTTATGAGCTTGCGTGATACTGCTCCTGTCTTTTAGCTTTGTTTGCAGTCTTTTTGTCGTCACAAGGGTCACTTTTTGAATATTTTGATGTTGGATGAGCAATTTATTTTACATGAAAAGAGCCATTTTTTATGTATTTGTTTATATGGCTTTGGTTGCTTAAAAAAATTGAAAAATCCTTTTCACGCACATGGTTTTACCCCTACATGAAAGAGTGTTTTTAAGAGTAAATATCGTAATATAATTTTTTTTAACAAGCTTAATTCAATGAAGAAGTAAAGATTCTTAAATTTTACTTCCCTAGAATTTGAGTTCAATGAGCAAATTGTTTTTACATTCATAAACAATTTGTGTTTAATGATTATCCTCATACTTTGCAAGAACCAAGGGAAGACCTTGGAATTCCTTTGTGTCTCTTATGCACACGATATTTGGTCACAGGTGAAAGGATGTAATTTCATGGATGTTAAAGAGTTTCATGGCTTGTAGTGATAAAGAGAACTAAAAAAACAGCTAGTTGTAATTTTTGAGTTTATACTGAGAGAAATGGTTATAATCTTACTGTCATGCCCGTTTTTTCTAGGGTGGTCCTTTTCTCACTTTATTTACATATTATTGTGGCTTCCCGCACTAAATTATTATTGGGAATAAAAATGATATTATATAATGTCTCTATATCTTGGTTGCAATCCTCTTTCAAATGAACATTCGATTTTCCATGTTATTTTAACATATTATTTTGAAGAAAAATGATATTACATAATGTCTATATATCTTTATTATTTTGAAGAAAAATGATATTATTTAATGTCTCTATATATTTTTTATAACCCTAAATTGCTCTACACATGCATACATGGCCTTGGTCCTCTTACTTCCATTTTTTCCCAAAGCACTGTTGAGTTGCTCTTCTTAAAAAAACATTTTTTAGAAGATGTATGTGCCCTGCACCATTACGGTTCGGGTACATACGCTTGTTGCACCACTATAGGTCGTGTGCATACGCATGTTACACCATTACAGCCCGCGTATACTTGCAAAAGTTGCAAGGAATTTGTTGAGATTACGGGCTATTGGTAGTTTCTCAACTAATCCACCTGCTATAGCCCGTCACCCAACCAAATAACCATAATTTTGTCATATAAAAGGAGGTGTTGGGGTCTCATTTCACATATAAGCATAAGAACAATGAAACTCTGCTCGATTTCACTTCCTCTCCTTGTCCAAGATATCGTTTCCTTTTGTGAGAAATTGCCTCAGCATTCCCTCATTAGCCCCTTCTCCCTCTATTTAACCCATTCACTTCCCAAGAAGAGATCAGAAGGTTGAGATGAGAAGTTCATACAAGGTGCACTTGGAGCTTGGTGAAGAGGAGCCTGGACCAGGATCGCGGAACTGTGACCGACTTAGATTGTAAAGATATAATATTCGTGTTATTAATAAAAGACTTAAATTTTCCTGTCCCAAATGATGGTGTCTTGAATACTTTTGTTGGTTTATGCTTGACATTTTAATACATTTTTCCGCAATAATCTACAGGCTAGAAAAAGGGTTAAACTCATGCCAGTAGATGTTCTTTTGGACCAATTTAATGAGTGTGAAGGAACAAGGTCACTCGACGATCTTTTCAATTTTTGGGAGTCTGAAAAGAGATTAACTATGGACTCCATGGGGGTTCCTTTTTCGTAAGTAATCTCCAAGGCCCGAAAAAGGTGATAAACCAAAACCAAGGAGAATGTTCCTTTTTCATAAATTTAGTCCCTCGAGCCCGAAAAAGAGTTAAACTTACGCCTGAGAATACTCTTCTAGTGAACCATAGTTCCTAGAGCATACCTTTATTCGTAAAATTGACCATCCGGACCGAAAAAGAGGTAAACTACCACTAAACAAATGTGCCTTCAAATTTGAGTTTGGCGAGTGTGAAGGTCAATAAGATCGCTCGACAATATTTTCATGTTTAGAGAGTCTGAAAAAAGGGCTTAAAAAAGACTCCAAAGGGCCACTTTTCTCAATTAATATAGACAAGATCGAAAAGCATAAATACAGTCTCGTCGGATGTTGCTTTCGGATTTCAAAACGATCTTTAAAGACAACAAAACGTGCTCATTTTGGGAGTCCTGAGGGTGAGGCCAAGAATGATGGTGCCTCAGATGAATGAGGCTCAATCTTTTAATCATGACAGGACTAACAAGGATTCTCGAGTCTATAGTCATTATAGACAACATGGACGCCAAAATGCAACATGGATGTACCTACGGAATCCAATTAAAAGTAGGCTCTACCACCTAATTACGACACTTCTAGAGAAGCAATGAAGGTTATGTGTCACACTTTGATGGAATCGATTTTATGGCAAAGCGGAAAAGACAACGAGATGCAAAAAGTGGAGGTAAAATCCTAACTTATATGCAAAAAGTTGGAGAAGATGAATTTTACCAAGGGACATTTAAAGCGAGCCATCCCCCAAAAGGTTACTAAATCAAAAGGAAAAGTGTATCATAACACCTAATAAGAAACTCCAGAATGGAACCAAATGATTTCCAAGCCAGGAAAAAATGACAAAGGGGGTCAAAAAGTGGCAAAAAGGACAAAAAAATCTATAAATAGAAGCTAACATCTCATTTTCACCATTGCATTTTGCAAATTGACCAAAAGGAGAAAAAAACCCCTTTGCTAAAGAAGTTGATTATGGGAGCTTCAGTCAACAAAACAAACTTTCGCTCAGACCAAGTAAGTACAAATGCACCCCCTTTGCATTTCAATTCTTCATTTGAGTATTTATTTTTGTTTATGAGTGGCACTCTCCTAAAAAGAGAGGCCATGTGTGTACGCGGGTTGTCCAAGGACAGCCCGCGTATGTACTCAGGAAGAAAACACTTTGCTTGCATACATACGCGACTGTGACCAAAACAACCTGCGTACACCCTCAAAAGCTTGGAAAAAAAAATTAAAATGCAAGAGCTAACTCCCTTTTATCTTCCATGGAACAAGATGTATGTCCATTAGAGGGAGATGGAACATGATGATATTGATGCACTAGTCGAAGAGAATCTTGTTGCCATTGTTGCATTGAAACAATGTGGTCTATGGAAGTTCTTTCGTTGTCCGTTTATGAGGGCACAACCTAGGCTGTTGAATGCCCTAGTTGACTACTGGCATCCGGATGCAGAGACTTTTATGATAGAGGGATAGTTGTTGACTCCAACGACTGAAGATATCTACTTCCTGACTGGCCTCTCGAGGAGAGGGGAACCAATCAATCTGCGGACTTTTCCCCCTGGGCCTTCTAACATCGAGGACTACATTCGGATGTATTGTGAGGCCGACACTGAGAAGGTAGGTTCTTAGGTGCCAATTCACAAGATCACGAGTTTGTCTCTGAGAGTGATCTTGTTACTTATTGGGAAGATTATTGGATTTGTGGCCCTTCACCAGGCTTCCCAGGCACACATGCATTGTGCTATTCAGTTCCATGAGGCACAGATCTTTGACTGGAGTACGACCAGGCTCACATGCATGAAGAGACATCTCATAGAGTGTCGGCTATGCAACAACAAAAACATCGGGTTTAGCACTATTCTTTGCTTGTTCTTCTTCTTTGAGAGTGCCCAGCTTGAGTCCTAGAGAGATTGTGCAGGGGCATGTGGTCTCCTTCCTAGTAGTATGCAGATAGGCAGCATTGTTGCCACGAAAGGGGGGAGGGAGGACCATAGAGGCCTTCAACGACACATTTTTTGACTAATGGGCACAACAGATTCCAACGATAAAGGAATACCCATATGCTGGAATCAACTTTTCCAGGGATACAGAGAGGACCGAGGAAAGATAGGTAACATGTTTTTAATGTTATTTAATTTTTAATTGTTTTTATATATATCATTTTTATGTGTGTATTAGAGTACTAACTCTGTGTATATATTATGTACATATATGACACTAGTGCACCCGACGGACTTTGTGAGGACTCGGCAACATCCTCGACTAGAGGCGTGACCCGCAGCAGCTGGAAGACCAACAACAACAGGGGGACCTCCAGCCAGAGAGGCTGAGAGTGTCTTGAGGCGAGTGGAGCACAACCTCACTGCGCTCACTCGTACAGTACCGATGGTCGAGATCGAGGAACTTCTGCTTTCTATGCAACCTCATGTAGTGGGGGTGCCACGGACTTGGGTCCAGCTCTACCGACGTTTAGCCAACGTCGTCGTTCACTATGGCAAGGCCAATTGGCCCCAAGCTTAGATAGGCTATACTTTTATGTGTCGAGGGCACCATTGTATGTTTTTTAAGGTATAATCCCAATGATGTATACCAAACCTTATTTTTGAGGTGTTCACACCCACCTATGTACTCTTAACACTTTTGATATATATATATATATATATATTTACATCTTATTTGTCTTATGGATCACATTTTTTACAAATGTATGTACATGTGTATGTGTGTGCTTCTTTTTATGTGTGTGCAACATGCAAATCTAATACTTGATTAGCTATAGTATCTATCATATGATTAAATCTCCTAGGAACATGGATGTATGATATGTAATCAAAATAGCGTTCTAAGAGACGTACCCTAAGGAAACTCCAGTGCAAAGTAGGATCATAAACGTGGTAAACTCCATTTAACTGGGACACAACCAGCTGAGCATATAAGTAAACCCGAAGGTGATAAATTTCATGCGACAAAGCGTCATGAAGAAACTCTATCACTGCTCCGTACTTTGCGACATTTTTTGTGTTGTCACCTAGACAAATACCTCCAGAAGATAGCAACTGGACTCCAGGTGTTAAAATCACCCAAGCTACGGAAGCAAGCCTCCAAGTGTGTCGACTAGCACAATCCGCGAATCCAAAGAACACCTATGATTCACTTGACATCTGCCATAGTGAAAAAGAAGACATAAATAACTACACATCCATAAAACAAAAAGACAAAAAACTGTATAAAAACTATACATATGTACAAGAAGTCACCCAGGCAATCGACGTAAGAGTAACACTTCTTGAGGTAGAGCCCATTTCTAGGCTCTGCTAAGGCATTTCCTTCAAAGTCAACCAAATGTTAAGCACCCTTATTTAAGGCCTCTTTCATGATAATTGGTCTGAACCACATGGGTTTGAACTTGCCTGCCCCCAGGGGATCTTTGTCTTGATCATAGACCAGGACAAGATCGCCTTCGAAAAAAAATTGAGGACGAACAGACCGACCATACTGACACTTGACTTGTTTCTTATGAGCCTCATTGGTCGAGGTTGCATCACAACACTGCTCATCGAGTTGATTAAGATATAATAGGTGTTCCTCAAGCGATGAAGTGTCTAACATTCCACAACCAACTTTAAAGATGAGATTTGGCACTTAATAGGCAAGAGTGATTCCAACTCATATACGAGTTTAAAAGGTGATAAACTGGTGGCAGTCTTTACAGACGTTTGGTAGGGCCACAACACGGAGTATAACATCAAATGTCAATTTGACTTCCTAGAATTGATCGTCCGTCGAAGAATAGTATTGAGAGACTTATTCACGGCTTCAACCTGACCATTCACTTGTGGGTAGTAAGGTGATGAATTTTCTTACCTCAACCCAAGATTTGATGCTAATTCGGTCATCATTCTGTTTTGGAAGTGACTGCCATGGTCAATGACAATCTCCTTCAAAATGTCGAACCTTTCTATTATCTGGTTAAAAATGAACAGAGTCGTCGTTTCGCCATCATTAGAGATGTCTATTGGACTCGTTTCAGCGATACTCGCCATATTACCCTCGACGTAAACTACGTGTGTATCTAGAGGATTAATAGGGCAAGACCTATATCCATTCACAGTCAAAACAAATTCTAGTGCCTTTGTTCTTCTTAACTCCAGGAGGAAGTAAGATCTATGATGGATATCATCCCAGGGTCTGTCTGGACCAGCCAATGCCTCTAGAATCGCCTCATCTGAGGGAAAGACCAGGTCTAAAGAATCTGTAGTGGAAAGAGAACCTTGAGCCCAAATAGGCTCAAGAACTAGATCTAACTCCCATGCGCGATTCAGATCAGGGTTGGTCGAACCTTGCTGGACAATGTTGTATGCAAATTCATCCCTGAACAAGGGCATGGCCATGCCAAAATTCCCTTTCCCTTCCATCGAAGCCGATGGGGAAGGAAGAGTCCACAGATCGTAAAAGTAAGTCATTCAAAATGACGACATTTGAAAAATGTCAGCCCTAGGCTGGTCGGGGACAACCGATATAATCTTGACATCGCCAGAAGGTGGCGGGTAATTGAAAGTACCCATCAACAATGGACACAAACCAACCCTTATGTTGATGGTTCTGGGCTGAGGATTATCAATCATCGGGACCGTGGATGCCCCTAATGAAGGATTAGGACAGGAGAAAGACAACTGGTCAATGGTCACAATTCGGCCCTCGTGTGGAAACAACAAGAGTTGAAAGACTGTAGCAACCACTACATGCATTTCATTGGTCCAACTCCTTCCTAACAAAAGGTTGTAGTCGAGAGGCGCATCGACCACTTCAACTTTGACACACATGGTCTTTCCTCCTAACTGCAAGGGGAAAGAAGGAATGATTCCATGTGGTCTTGCCGTGCCAATAGCTTATGAGCCTCCGCAAGTCAAGAGAAAATGTGAATTGGGTGGTCTTCCGTGCAAAGGTTACACGAATACTTCAACATTCTCTTCTTTGTTTTCCCTCCCTAGCATTGTTATTATCCTTTTTGTCCCATTTACCCTTCTTGTTCTGTTGTTTCTTCTTTCCTTCAGGCTGCTAGTTGGACTTCGAGTTCGTCGACTGCACACTGTGTATGTCCGACGTTTGGGTAGGGGGAACAACCAAACTAGAGGTCGTGTTGGCCACAGTATGTTGTATCGACAATTTTTGCAATTGATTTGACAACATATCATTGGACTTTTCTTGTGTTGAGACCACAATACCATCGGCATGGGGTCCACACTTTTGTTTGGCCTTGTCGAGGATGGACCGTGGCACATCTGGCAAGATATCATAGAGCATGTCAGACTGAGAGTAAATTAGTTCAATATATTGCGCTCTCATTATCGTCTCCTCATATGAAAACACTACAGAAGTTACTACATCTTTGGATACAACGGGTACCAAATACTTCAGGAACCACTCCAACAAGAAAGTCGGTGGGACCTGTACTTTAATCAAGCTCTTCCGACATCGCCATTCTCGAATGTGGTCGGAGATATGGTTGACCCTAGTCTGCTCAAAGTTGGCCAGCAATTCAGTGCCGACATCGTATCTCACAGGTAACTGGAAATGTTTTAGGAAGACCATCGTCGAGTCGTTAAAGTAAGAATACCTCGAGCGGTCGAGCTCAATATACCATTTTGCAGCACCCCCGATAAGAGTGCATTGAAAAAGTCGCAACTAGATGGAGTCGTCTCGTAGTGAGTTTGACAAGCACCATAAGTGGAAGGTTATCACGTGATCATTTGGGTCTTCGCTAGGCTTGCCTTTGAATTTTGGAATATCCAAGGGCAACTTAGTCGGCATTAAGGGCCAATGTGGATCATGATAAATTGGGTCATTTAGAAACCTTGAGAAGTCTGGCAGATGTAACATTGCCAGAAACGATAGTTTAGGTTGAGTACTATGTACAGAAAAAGGGGGTCCTGGAGTTTGACTGACACCAAGTTGCCAGGAAAAGTTGGACTGCTAACTAGGGTTTTGGTAGAAATCGTGGCCTTGACCAGTGTACGGAAATTGTGTTTGTTGGGATATCATCATATGACTCTCGTAATTGGACAACATGGCTTGGGAGGGGATTTTTCCCTACGTTGTGTTCCAAGTATTTTGGAAGGGGATGCCCCCAGTCGATCTGACAGGCATAGGTACTGAACCCTTCCTGGGATTCCATTGACCATGGAAGGGGTTTCCCCTGACCGACATCCCTTGCGAGGGAACTGATCCCTTCCAAGGATTCCAAAGCCCCTGAGAGGATAAAATTCATGTACTTGCCCCCTGTGTAGGAATAGTACCTTGCACAGGGTTTTGTTGCCAAAAAACGGGGTTTCCCCCAGCCGAGATGGTAGCCGAAGAAAAAGCGGTGTTCCCAAATGTGTCGAACAAAGAGAATGACATGGATCCTATCGACGTAGTGTAAGACGGAGGTCCTAAACTGCTTGCTCCAAACAATCTATAATTAACATTCGGCCTGATGGGTTGCTGAAAAGCACCACCGAGCAAGGGGGACAGAGGAGGTATATGATCCCCACCGTAAGGGACAACATTAAAGGGGACTGAAGTGCCCCCGATAGACCCTTGCACGTGAGCGTTTCAACTCCCTGCCCCCAGACCCATGGTCTGTAAGGTGGAGTAGGTAAGGACTGAGTTCGAATCAAAGTTGGGCATCCCATATGAGAATGGAAGTCTCGTCGCACTCTGCGTAAACGAAGCAGTGGTCGTCACCAATGACGGTATCGGACAACTGCTCAAGGTAGAGGGAGTCAAGATGAATGTGGTCCGGACTGACGAACGTGGGTTGGGAGGAAAAATACCCCCTGTGGTAGTAGCCGAAACGGGAGTATGAGGACTCTTGGATGAAGTAGCAGTATTTGCTTCCATGGCTTCTTGTAAGACTAACTAGCTCTTAGAAGGTGTCACCTCAGGAGGGGCAACTTGTACTAAGATTGGCACAGACAAGTCAGTAATTAGAGGGTTGGTTAGCCCTTGAGCTTTTGCCCCAAGGTCAGAAACAATAGGTTCCTCTGGAGTCTAATAATCTCCTCGCGGAGCAGGCTCAGGCACAGTTTCTTATGGCCCGGTCACTTCGAACGACCCTTTTTGGTCAAGTCTTCGTCGTAACGGTTGCGAAGGTGGCTCTAATGCAACCGACAAAAGGCCCTGAAGCCTTCGTGAGCGACGGAGCTCTTGATCTTCCACTTTGTGAAAATATCAATCAACATAGTAAGGCTTAACTAGCGTTTAAAAACCAAGCACACACTAGAAAAATTTGTATAAGACAAATCAAGCAAACAACTATCTAGTAGGAATAAAAGTTACACCAACCAACACTAGAGCAACTAACCAGTGCAAGTGCAACTCGAACACGAAAGCACCCTTCGGGTATACTTTGTGAAGTGTGACCCGATGTCTGCCCTAGGTACCACAGTATACCCCCACAGTCACCCTTGTAAGTGCCTAGAATATGGGCAACTAAGTTTCCAGCTCGCAGTCACTCACCAAGCAGGTACAGTCGACAGTCGGGTGGATCGCAATGAGCAGGATAACAAGTCTGAAACCTATTGAGGGTATCGAAAAAAGTGGTCTGAAAGAAAACCGAGGATCTCTAACGGATTCGAGGGGCATGAAGCTCCATAGGCAATTTCAGTTGGTAGTATTCCCATGACAGATCCTTAATATGCGTTCCCCACTACGTTTAGTGCGACTTTGGAGGGGTTATTTTCGCTGCCTTTCCTCACACGACCTCGTGTTTAGCCCTTGTGTTAGAGGGGGGTCCCGGATAACTTTTACGACACTAGACTTTAACACTCCCTAACTCTGACTCCAAAGTTTGTTTTAACGGCCTTGAAGAGTTTCATCTCCAACTTAATTCAAGGCCCTAACCCTAAACTAGTTGGTTGACCCTACAAACATAAAAAGTCTAGTTAAATTTAGATTTAGCGTTCTTTTTAATGGCTTGATTTACTCAAGGGATATGGCAGTGAAACTAGTGATGTTATAAGAGACGAAAAAGATGAGAAAAACGAAACTTAAAAGAAAAATCACTTCTAATTAAAAGCAAAGTTTTTCAACTAACTCTTTGTAACCAACTTTTCGTTAACTAAATTTTTCAAGATCTTTGAAAATAAGACCTAAACTGAAATTTTCACTTGACTACAAGCTACTTATGTTTCAAGAAATAAATAAAGAACTTAAAAAACATACTATTTTTCCTTTTTAGCAAATAACCAAGTCTAACTACTTTACCAAACTGAAAATAAAATTTATTTTTTTTAAATTGCTTCAAATAGAAAGACTAAAATAAATATTTGTTTCTCTTTTTTCAAAGAAAGTGAAAGGGATAAAAAGAACACTAAAACAAGACCGAAACAGATTCCTATCCCACTGCGTATCGCAAGGAATCACTCAAGAAACCAAGAAGGAAAATCTATAATTCAAATACTTTCTTAAAACCCTTTTGAAAGTAAAAACAAGAAAATCAAGAAGAAAAATAAACTGAACTCGAAACCCAGGCTATGGTTGTAAGACAGAGACTCTGGACTGATCCAAGAAACCCTGAGAAGTGTGAACTTCAATCAGGAAAGAGGCCAACTCCCTCTTTTTCAAAACTTTTCTTGAAACAAAGACGTGGGTTTTTGCATCAACAACCTGCGTATGTACGCAGGTTTATTACTGAGCAAAGCACGTATGTACGTGGACTAAATCAAGGCAGGGCGCATACACCTCTATATATTTCCAAAAAGAAAAAAACAAATAGACTCACAAGGCAGGGAAAACTCGTATAGCACCTGAAGGTGACCAAGATCCCTTAACAAACTCATAAACTCGACAGAAACTTGAATGTCAAACAAACCAATCAAACAACCCAAAATCCCCTAAAAAACCTTAGAGGTTTCTCCAATATGGTTGCTAGTTTTGCTAGCAGGAAAACCCCCCTATGGCTACACCAGGGTTCAAAATGTAGGCAGATCGATTAACCGTCTAAAATTCAATCAATTCTCTATACTACCCCAAACATACCAAAACTCATATGAAGAAAGCATGGAAAAGGAGATCGGGTAACTATACCTCTAATCCCACATCTGGTGATGACCTCCTTGTGCTTAGAAGTTCCGTTCGCTGCACACCTCCTCCCAAGGTTGACCTGCATCCAAATATTGACACACAGAAAACTACAAGCATGTTATTCCATATATAAGTTAGGGTTAGATGTTAGAATGTCAAGCATAAACCAATAAAAGTATTCAAAACATCATCATTTGGGACAAGAAAATGTAATTCTTTTATTAATAACACAAAGATTATACCTTTACAATCTAAGTCGACCATCATTCCGCGAACCTGGTCCGGGATCCTCTTCACCACTCTCAAAGTGTACCTTGTATGAACTTCTCCTCTCAACCTTCTGATCTCTTCTTGGGAAGTGAATGGGTTAAATGGAGGGAGAATGGGCTAATGAGGGAATGTTGAGGCAATTTCTCACAAAAGGAAGCAATATCTTGGGCAAGGAGGGGAAGTTAAATCGGACAACATTTCACTGTTCTTATGCTTAGATGTGAAATGAGACCCCAACACCTCCTTTTATATGACAAAAGGATGGTTATTCGGTTGGGTGACAGACTATAGTAGGTGGACTAGTTGGGGAACTACCAATAGTCTGTAATCTCAACGAATTCCTTGCAACTTTTTATTTTTTGCAAGTATACGAGGGTTGTAATGGTGCAACATGTGTATGTACACAAGTTGTAGTGGTGCAGCAAGCGTATGTATGCTGGAAGTTATGGTGTAGGGCACGTACATCTTCTAAAAAAATGTTTTTTAAGAAGAGAAACTATATAGTGATTTGGGAAAAAAAAGCAAATAAGAGGGCCAAGGCCATGTATGCATGTGTAGAGAAATTTAGGGTTATAAAAAATATATATAGACATTATATAATATCATTTTTCTCCAAAATAATAAAGATATAGAGACATTATATAATATCATTTTTCTTCAAAATAATATGTTAAAATAACATGGAAAATTGAATGCTCATTTGAAATAGGATTCCCACCAAGATATAGAGACATTATATAATATAATTTTTATTCCCAATAATAATTTAGTGTGTGAAGCCACAATAATATGTAAATAAAGTGAGAAAAGGACCACCCTGGAAAAAATAGGCATGAAAGTAAGATTATAACCATTTCTCTGAGTATAAACTCAACAATTAAAACTAGCCGATTTTTTAGTTCTCTTTATCACTGCTAGCCATGAAACTCTTTAACATCCATGGAACTACATCCTTTCACCTATGACCAAATCTCGTGTGCATAAGAGACACAAAGGACTTCTAAGGTCTTGCCTTGGTTCTTGCAAAGTATGAGGATAATCATTAAACACAAATTGTTATGAATGTAAAAACAATTTGCTCATTGAACTCAAATTCTAGGGAATAATATTTAAGAATCTTTACTTCTTCATTGAATTAAGCTTGTTAAAAAAAATTATATTATGATATTTACTCTTAAAAGCACTCTTTCACGTAGGGGTAAAACCATGTTTGTGAAAAGTATTTTTCAATTTCTTTAAGAATCCAAGCCATATAAACAAATACATTAAAAAATGGCTCTTTTCATGTAAAATAAATTTCTCATCCAACATCAAAATATTCAAAAAGTTACCCTTGTGACGACAAAAACACTGCAAACAAAGCTAAAAGACACGAGAAGTATCATGCAAGCTCATAAATCCACTAATTCAATGCAAGCAAAACCTCAACATTGTCAACACCACTCCAACAACAAACTTGTGCGAGCAACAATCGCAAACCAACCTCTTTAATGCAACTGAGAAATCTCCATTTGCAATATAATTTCAGTAAAAAAACAATGTTCAAGCAAGCTCTCAAGGATTAAATAACAACCATTCCTTTACCAATACTCTAGTAATTCTTTAACAAATGCAAACATGAAACGAGGAAACAAAGAGTAATGAAAGTAGTTTGAGTTTTCCTCTGCTTATTTGAAAAAACAAAACATCGGCATATGAACAACAAGGATTCAAGTCATGAAATCACAAATCAATTCATGTAAGATGGTTTTTACCTAAGATTTTGATTTCCTTTGACAAAGATTTAAACTAACAAATATTGAAATAATCTTGGGAAGCAATCCCACTGCTATTTTGAAATCCTCATTTGTTTGTAGAGATTGCCAGTTTATTTTTTAAGGAAAGAAGAACACTACAAATGATAAAAACCTCAACGCCCTTGTTTCAGGAAGAGGTACACTCTATCTAAAGATAATAATAATGATTCTAGATGTTGTTTCAAATTGCAAACTAATATGGAAACCATGAAACTTTAAAAGTGCGGTGCTAGGATTCAAAACAGATTAATGAAGTTTCTTAATCATTTTCAGAGGGTACATCATTGTGAAGCACATTGACTAATAGTGCACATCATTCATGGATGAAAGAAATACATTGTATTCAACTTGATTTAGCTCCGAACAATTTCAAATTGACAACTTCAATGGTGAAAAAGTGAAAAAGAGAGCAAGGAAGCAAAGAGGGAATTGCATGAGTAAATGAAAGACATAATGAGGCATCACATATCAATGTTGAGCATTAAGAAAAGGAAATGTTTCAATTTTCAGGAAAAAGGATGAGTTACATTCAAACAAAGACATGCTAAATTAATCTAGAAGATAAATCACTAACCTAAAAAACCAAGAGGCTAGCAGCTAGCTTCAAAGTGTTGTTTGTCTTTTGAGGTGAGTGTAGGGATCTCTTTGGCTATTTCATTGAGTTCCATTGAAAGAAAAAATCCAATCGTTGGGTTGAGAAACCTATAGTCCTTCCAGCCCAGTGATTGAGGATTGATACGTGAATTTTTTTAGCAATTCCGAAAATTGTAAAAGCATCAATATTTTCCTTTCTTCAAAATAAGCAATTTTTTACACCATAGACCCCAAGGACAAATTGTTGATTGGAGAGGGTTGTTGGGCTCTCCATCCAATGATTTTTCCATAGAATATCTCTTTATATTGTGAAATGCACTTCAGCGTCATTGTGATGCATATAATTTATAGATATTTCATCTTTGCATGTCACTTAATACATGCATTTTAGTTGGTGATCACACGCTCATGCACTTACTTTCATGCATGTCCCCATTGCATGCTATTTGGATAATGGAAAAATGTTTTTCATCACCAAACTCATGACAATGTTCCACGAACACTTTGAAGCAAGTCAAAGCCCTTTCAATCCAATCAAATCCACAAGATACAATAAGAAGGACAAGATGCATGTAATGCAATGAATGGAAAATGCAAATGCCAGATGTAGCTTGATGCAAAATTAACATGACCTCATTCAAAAGAGTGAAATTTTTGCGCATTTCTATTCAATCATTTGAACCAACAGTTTACAATCATCAGTTAAGCACAAGATAATAAGAAAAAATGTTTTTAGCGAGGTCCCCAAGTGTAAAGACATGGAGCTAGTTGACCCTCAACCTATCTTTTTTCTAAAATAAATACCCATGTGAATGCTATTGAACTTGTATAGAGGTATTTACATTCTTATTCTCAAATAAACTAAAATAACGAGATGCCATGTAGAAATGTATTTACATCCTCTTCTTCAAAGAAAATAAAATGACAATAAAATTCAAATAACCATCTAAATCCAACCTGTTTGCATCTTTGATCAACAAAAATCCTGTATTGAAAGACTACATATCAACCTCTTCCTTTCATAATTAACTAAATGTAGAAAAATAACTAACATCATTTTCAAAACATATTTACAGTAAAGTTTCCAAAGAACAAACAAGGTTGAAGTCCTTAAGTAGTGTCACACACCACTTAATGAGGAGTGGACCAAAGATCTAGATTCACCTAATAACATCGCCTTTCAATGCAACCTCCCCTGCAAAATGGTTATATTATAACAATGAAAATATTTGAACAATACCTAACAAGAAAACAATCCCAAAGGAGGTGCTTCACCATTTCCATCTTGATGCAGGAAGGACAATTCCCATCAGAGTGTCCACTTTTATCCAACCATTCCTTGGTAGGGAGGCCTTGGTTAATCACAAACACCTAGAGTTTGTCATTGACCTAAATCGACCACACACTATGCAATCCCTTGATCCACATATCTATACATCAATCGACACCCATCTTGAATTAACAATAGGGTTGAGTTCATGTCGTTGATGAAGAAGGTAGTACAACCTCCAAGAATAATACCATACCAAGGGGCACCCAAATTTCCACTTCCAATCATTCCAAAAGGGGCCAGGAATGTCTATATTCATTTTTAATAGATCCGGCTACACAACAAGGTTGATAATGTATTTAATAATGTGTTGATATGTATAAGGCAAGGCAAACCCATGAGTAATGGATTGTTAGTCCTTCCAAGAGAGAGTGTTAGCATGCCACAAATCCCTCCGTTAAAAAATATTACTTTTAGTCAATCACCACCCTTGAAAATGAGGAATGTATACAACACATGTGATCTATACCTTCCAACTCCAAATTGGTCTTTTGGCCAAATCCCATCCTTCTCAACTACCTAACATGTACCACTGCACAAATCCAGATACCTTCCTCTATGCTTCCCAGATACCTCTAGTAATAAAGATCTCCATGCTTGGAAGTTGTGAGGAGATAAAATAATACCACAAAATTGAAAACATATCCTCATCCTTCCATTATGTTACTCCTTGAGAATATGATGCCTCAACGATACCTACTAAGGAAAACATCCCTCTAGACACCGTACCACCCATTTGGCAGCATATATGCTACCCCATGTCATCATAATAATCAACCCTATACCTTCCTCATCCTTGGGCATAATGAAAACATCCCAATGCACCATAGGAAGGCCCTAGGCCCCACCGTACTTGTCCCACAAGCATTAATCCAAAAGCTTCTCCAATTTGTGAAATTGAGTCCTATTAGGAAGCCAATACGATACATAATAAATATGCAAGGCCTAAATAATATTATGCAAAATAGTTAGTTTTATAGCACATGGAAATTCTTTGTATTCCCATAAAAGGAGTTTACATTGTATACATTCCAAACACAAATCTGAATGAAGCACCAAAGAAATCCCTTCACTAAAGGGGATGCCAAGATATCTCACTATACCCCTGGATGGATGAAGGTCCAAGAAAGAGGAATCCAATCAAGAGTCTCATCAAGACTGACAAGCCATTAATCATTCTTATTATTACTATCCTTAGCCCTAGAGGCTTCGAAAAACACAGACACTAAATCTCTAGCACCAATCACCAAGTCTTATCATCTAACATAGACATCACATAATCATCTATAAAGTGATTATTCATTATCTCATAATCATATAGAAATGAAATACCTTGAATCTGTCCCTACAAATGCGAAACATCCAACAATTAACCAAGGGAATCAATAGTTAAAACATATAGATAGGGTGTTAGGGGGCATCCGTCTCTAACTAATTGGCTAAGAAGAATATGTGAAGAGACGGTATTATTCATTGAAACAAAATCTAAGGCATAAGAAAATAGGGTGCTAACCATTCCCACACATTTTGAAATCCCAAACAAGACGACATATCTATAATGATATCCGATCATAGGATTTTTAAAATCAATTTTGTGGAAGCTTTATGAAAATCAATTTTGAGGAAAGGAGTCTACTTCCCACACTACCTATCCCAATCCATAGCCTCTCGAGCCAAAATTACTGCGTCCAAGATGAAAATTGCTTGAACAAAACTTGTCTTCTCCTTATGCACAATATTCTTGGTGACATCTGTCACCCATATTGATCTAGGAGGATCTCTAAAACAAAACAGAATTGATGGTCTCTAATTGTGATGCAAATGTACTCATGTCGAAGAGCTTGTTGATATATTTCCATCGACACTTGAACGAGGTCAAACAAATGTCGTATGAGAAAGTTATGGCCTTCTGAAGTTTTGGACAAACATGTAAAAATAATGAGAGGGTTGAAATGTTTCATCACCAGGGACTGACACATGGTAGTACGAAAATGACACATGGTCATGCAGACAAGACATGTGGCAGTATAGGAATGACAAGTGGTAGTACGGATGCTGCCATGTCATGTTGACTAGGTCATACCGATGTTGACTCGCGGAAGACGTGGCATCTCATTTTACATGATACATTGTCACCACATGGACCAATAAGAGGCTACCATGTGGCAACCCCAATTTGACCAAAATGGCATTATCAACTCTGGACGGTTCGTGCTAGTGGATCAAACCCTCGACCTCGTCATAAACAAACCAACAATTTATCGTTAGGCCAAACAGTCATGTGTTGGAATGGAAGTGGAAGAAACTTTATTTAAGTTCAAGTTTATCCACAAGCCTAAAAACAGATGGTCCTGGGGGTTAACCTCTTGACCTTCGCAAACAAACACAACAATTTAACCAACGTGCCAACCATAGTTCTTATTTGGTGGTGACAAGATTATTGTAATTAAATTGTAATATTGTATATTACGAAAAATCCTAACGGGCCAAGATTCAACCCTGCACTCTCAATTGTATAACTAAACAACTTTACCACTATGCCATAGGCTAGTAATTGAAAGGTTTTTGTTGAGAGTTTGTTTTTATACAAAAATATTTCTTGTGTAATTGAAGAAAAAACAATTTCAAGCCTTTTTTAGTGTAGGAAGAGAGTGGGAATTGATTTCCAACAACTATACAACCTTCCTAGAGCTAGTGAATACATTTTATAGAAGTTTGGAGATACATTATATTGTAATAAAGCATTTGAAGTGCTTCACATTACAATAAAGCAGTGGTTGCATAGTTGAAGCGAACCAAAGATGTAGCCCAAATTGGGTGACCTTCGTTATCAACTTGGGTTTTTGTCTTTTTGTTGTTCATTTCTTCAATTTAGCCCTTCAATTGTTTACTAAACTTTAAAATATAAGCTAAGACAATTTACACTTAAAATTATTTGCAAATCAGTCAGTGGGTTTTCAGATCACATATTGTCACTACCGTACCCATTATTTTGTACACAACACTCAACAAAGTTATTGGTCACCATCCCCCAATGGTATCCATGGTAGCATTCTTCAAAATGAGATTGATGAACCCTTTATTAATGGATTTTGTCAAACATTTTGAGGCATAGGCCTCTGAAGCCAAGCGATTAAAGTCATTCCGAGTGGTATCCTACATAGCCTTTTATAACTCACAAGGTAGCCCATCAATCCTTAGATACTTACCATTCTACATAGAATGTAAGGCCCCAAAACAATCATCCTTTGTGAAATCCATGTCCAACCTGTCACAATATACAATAGGGACCTTATGCAGCACCACCCTATAACAAGAATTCCTAGTAGAAAAAATTGCCTCTATTAAGGTATCAATAGAAAAAATACTTTGAAAATGATCACCAAACATAACTCGGATCTTAGAGAGATTCTCCTCAAGAGAACCACCATCTCTACGAAATACAAGAACTCTTTCAATTGCTACATTCTTCTTTAAGAAGTCAACGAATAACTTGGATCCCTCATCCCCTCCTGATTCCACCATAATCGAGCACAGACCCTAGCTCTGCTAGCAATATACTCCTCCTACCTACACACCACCAAGTCCAAGCACACTACATCCTCCCAAAGGACAATGTTGTGAGGGTATTCCTCCATGAATGTATGAACCTCCTCCAATTGTTTCCTAGCCTCATGAATCTTTGATCTATGCTTGCAAGAAATCATACATCACTAACGATGAATTAATTGGATAGTTCCTCAAATGGCCACCTACAATATAACATCCAACCAATGTTATCAGAACCAGACCGATTCCAAAAAAACTTGTCTATATAACGACTTATGGGGTTGTATTGATCCGATTAACAATTCTACACAGGAAAATGCTAGTTCCATATCGAACTGGCTAGTTCTATTTGGAACCATACAACTTGTAATGGAGACCACTTGAAATAAATTTAAAAAGGAAAAAATAAGCTAAAAAAATCAAAACACTAAACCTAACCCTATTCCCCCCAACAATCCTATTAAAGAGCTCCCCACATTTCATTTGGCTCACACAACTAATTTGCAAAAGTTTTCAATTCATATATTGAGCCAGACATTCAATGTGTCTAGGGATGAATGAAATTGGAGTGTTTTTTAACATATACACACCGAGAAGTGAACCATTTGGAACAAAAATGGTTGATTTTAATATGGTATATGGTCAATATAACCTTAGAATGAGGTGCAACCAGTTGTTTAACAAGAGCCATGGATCAAATGACATAGTCTGAGATTATATTGATCCCTTGTCAAAGTGGGTTATGGAGACTCAACCATCAACATTGAACAATGAAGACCTAACATGAATGGACTTGGACCCACTTCCACAGTCGTAAGATTTAAACATTTTTGTTGGACAGGGACGTTCAATCCTATGGGAATAGAGATAGAATCCCATTTTTTAGTCTAGTCATGTTGAGGATGTATATGATCGAAATTCAGATGATTCTCTCAAATGATTAGATTGTAGTGTCCATAGTATAGAATTCATTATTAGTACTAGTCTTACTTTTGGATTCTATAGGCCATTTAAATATTATTTTCCGGTGTATTTTGGTTGAGATATGGATTGCATTAGTGCTATTTTGGTTATATGCTTGCTTACTTGGTATATACATGAGAAACTTTGCATATTTGTGTATAATGGTTGGGTTTCACATGTATTCTCTCTCTCTCTCTCTCTCTCTCTCTCTCTCTCTCTCTCTCTCTCTC
>SNQJ01S0003406.1:14434-47565 GCA_010110895.2 Picea sitchensis | reverse complement strand
CTTTGACAAAGTAGCCATGGAATGGCTAAGAAGACTCCACACAAAAACCAATCATAACTTTAAGAACCAATAATTGGATCTACTCAAGAAGAGAGAAAAGTAGGGCATAAGATAATAAGCTAAAGGCTTGAAATTTCTCGAGCTTAATGGTGTGTTCTATTTTCATGTTCTTTCCTCAACCCTAGACTCCCTATTTATATGAGTAGGGAGGTGATATAGTAAAAAATGTTTAAAATACATGTCATACAAGTGTAAGGCTTGCATGATCTTTGCTTATGGGATATGCATTATGCAGACAATGTACTTTTTTTTTTGAGGTACTCTCAATGTGTTTGTGGGATTATAACTAAAAAAATAATGAATTAGTCACAAAGTTTACTAAGGATAAATGTGAGAATATGATAATGGAATAAAAAAACATATAGATATGTTCTATTATCCTTGGCACAATATGTGCAAGTGTCCTAACTCAAATAATTTGATCAAGGGTTACCGCATATAAGTATAAATGCCCACTAATGTGTGAGGCCAAAGGGGAGTTGATGGCCGAAATAAATTATGGAGTGGAGAGTACTCCAACAAGTGGGCCAAGGAGGAGTCCAAAAAAATAAGGATTTTGAAGTTACTTATGAACAGAGACCAAAGTATCATAGAATTTTCTTTCCCAAGGCTAGCATGCACAGGTGTAAAACAAGCACAACCACCAATTCAGGTACATTTTCGATACATGAAGCATATAATATGAAATAGCCACGAAAAAATACATAGTGGATCCATGTCAACAATATGATATCCACGAGCGAATACAAAATTGATCTACATCTCAGTGTATAATAAGAGAACCATTGGAACTTTCAAATGTGAAAGTTTGTCCTCCAAGGTATTCATGCATAGTGGTATTTTATAATAAAGTCAGGCAGTAGCACCAAATAATAATGCCACCACTGTCCAAGGTATTCAACCCAAACCTACAGCAAGTATGAATTTATTTCATATGAACAAGTGATCTCAGGGAGAACATGGGAGAAACCATCTCATTACTAGTAACTAATGTATATTGTTGATAGATATGATGTCACCCACTAATGATGATGATGATGGGAGCTAAGGTATGTAAGTACATTTTAACAAATATGAATAAATGTGTCGATGACAAACACTTGTAGAATCAACCAGTAAGGGGTCATTGATGCGTACCATTTTTTGAGTGTGAGAGAACTTGCTACTCAATACCACAATCCCCAATGTATGATAAAGGTCTCTAAATATAATTCCTAGAATAATTAGCTAGATTCTATAGGAATAAATCTATTAGAAGGAAGGCATTGAGGCATACCTCATCAATTAACACGAGATAGGAACACGAACAAGTTGTGATTTTTTCCTGGCTAGTAACATGAAATAAAGTACCACTGAGTACAACTTGAGACTAGAAAGGTTGACATGGATGGGAAGACATTTGAGTAACAACCAACATATGTTATAGACATTCCTTTAACATTAGCATGAAAAAATAATTACTTTGGCAACAACTAATGCCAAAAGGTATTAATTATAGAAACTATCAACATAGCAGGCAGTAAAGATTTCTCATGGGGTCCTCACTCAACAAACCCGTGACATAACACCTGGGATATTAGAAAATACCCCTAATTTTACTAGATGTTGATAAATACCTCCAAAAATCATTTTTTTGAACCCTCGTCACATTACATCTTTCCAATAAAACAAATCCTTATTTTTACTAGATACCCCTTTTTATACCCCCCCAATACCTATAAACTCGTTGATACCCACATCCCCGCCCCCACCCCAATATCTAATATATATTGACTCTATTTTTAAAAATTTTAAAACCCCCTTTATGAATGAACATGATAAGATATTGGTCAATAAGGTGAAGCCCCCAAGAGTGTTCTCCATAAGGATTGGAAGAGTAACCADCTAGAGGASTGATAACTAAAAATCATGGTACAACTCATAAGGAAAGAATTAAAACCTAACTATAATAAACTCATGACTCAAAACAAAGGTTTTGTTCAAGGGAGACATAAACATATTATTACCATTTAAATAGATGAATCATAAAGATCTACATTCTTTTTCCCCTCTCTTTTTTATATTTTTGGGATGTTTTTTGTTCATTCCACGTTATAAAGATAGAAAAAGAATAAAATAATGTTATGATATAATGGAGGAGGAAAGTGTTGCAAGGTGCAACTACATTCTGAATTGATGGAAAAAAATTATGCAAAAGAAAGCGAAAAAGGTGTTTGGTAGTTTGTGTACACTCATAAGCATGTCTCCTCCAAGAACAAGGTTTGAACTAAAATCAATGAAATTGGATGATTATATATACCACAAAATCCAACAAATCAAAATCTTTAATGCTAGTTTCTTGATGCCATTGTCCAAAATTCAACTAATATTTTCCACAATATTTACAAGAAGAAAACCATAATGGTGGGGTTTACCTCTGAAATGGTGTCGAAGACTTCCCATGTTCTATCTTGGCAAACATTAAATTGTTGGAACAACAAGAGAGATAGTTTTCCATAGACAAACTTGATCTTGAACTTTGTGTTGAGCATATTAAAATGGAGAGTAGAGTATTACACACCAACAATGCTTAAAACACTCTATATTGAATTATTTTAATGATACATATTAATACAACAAGGTTTGTCTCAATATAGAAAAACTACCTTGATCATTCAATCTATCAGTTAAGAAAATATCTCAACCTCACACAATTCTATGACTCTTATTTGTAGAGAATCTCTCTCACAACGAACTATCTAACAACCTCCTAAACTATAGGATCAAACCACTCAAGTAGAGATTGTTCTCTACATCACAAACATAATATACTCACACGTGATTAAGACAAAATTAAGAGTCGCATATTCCAACACTCTCCCTTAACGAGTACATGTCCTAATTCCCATGATTAAGACAAGCATGGGAGTTACATATTCCAACACTCTCCCTTAATGAGTACTTGTATTAATCTCCATGATTAAGACAAAGATGGGAGTTACATATTCCAACACTCTCCCTTAATGAGTAATTGTATTAATCTCCATCTGTTGAGGCCTTCATTAACACATTCATGCTACATTATGAATCGAAGAACCTCTTGATTAGAAAATTCTATCTCTATTCCATCGTGGCATTAATTCCATACATCAATCATAAATACATCACCAAACTATCAATGTCCATATAAAAGAACAACCATCCACCAGAATGCATGGGTAATTAGTCATTGCAACCGATGGTCTTATAGGAACTTCCTTTATGTACATGGTTCATTCAACATGTTGATGAAATTCCTATGAATGTAAAGATTCATCTCACAGAGTCTAAAACCAATAACACGGTCCACCCTTCCTATTAAAGAACTCCAATGTAGAGGATACATGTTGATGAAATTCCTATGAATGTAAAGATTCACCTCCCAGAGTCTAAAACCAATAACATGGTCCACCCCTCCTATTAAAGAACTCCAATGTAGAGGCTACTACACTATACCAATAGCTTATCAAAATAATCAGGGATACATGGAAAAGGGCTAAGCATCCCTATCCAAGTCTTACAACGATATACCCTTTACATGTTACAAACATAAATAAAGTACATAAATTACATACTCAACTCATGGAGACACCATGTACACACTCAAACTATACAAAGACCACTACATAGAACATAACATTACATCATAGACTTGATACAACTATAATGTGTGACTCATATTAACATATGGTCTTAACTCAATTATTATTCAACACACCACTCCAAATTTTACCTTCATTTGTTTTCCATCATTTGATCTTCCTCTGCTACCATCTTCTTTATTTCCCCAACACTGGACCACTAGCTTACTTTCGACCAAGATTTCTTCACTATGGGTTTCATCTTCAAACTTCCTCTTGTTTTTTTGTACCTACATAAAATTAATCATCAATGTCCATATAAAAATCAATCCTTCTACCAAGATACATGGGTACCATCCACTATGCTTTCCAGTTCTATAAGAATCCTTTTCACCTACATGGTTCATCAACACACTAAACTCTACCTTGATCATACCCTGGTCCATCAAACTATGAGATTACTTCATCTCACATTTCCCCCCTTAATCAAATATTCAAGTTATTTGATTCTACATCAAGCTAGCATACTAGTACACCTCACACCCTCATACCTGCCCTTTTGGTTCATTCCACAACTTCATGCCACATCCTCTCTATCCATAAGAGAGATACACACTACATGGTTACATGTGAAACTTCCATGCTAATACATGTATCTTTGACTCAACAAGACTTTCAAAACACCATGTGCTACGACGCTACCTGTATTCTTGAATAATAGGGCTTAAAACAACCTAGGGAAATCAATTTTCCTATGGCTAAGTTTATAAATTTGGGGTGTTGGTAACAACCGATCATGCACCCCATGCATCATATATGATTCATTAATTTGAATACAACAAGCATCCAAAAATGTTTTACAAAGGTTACCAATTATATGGCCAACAATTATATGGCCAATAGATAATCACATTACAACACTAAGATCATTCACGTCTCATTACAATCACTTATGCTTTGCCTCTTCATCTTTACTTTGTCTTCTTTTTTTTCCTATGAAGTCGTTCACATACTAGGAATCTTCATCCGCATTTTCAAAATCTTGATTCAATGTCTCATATATTCATACTTTATCTCAGTTGAAAATTCTAACATAATAATTTTTATATCATATTGAGATTGAAAAGCTCAATATGTATGCTAATTCCAAGGATTACACAATATTCACACAAATATTTCAAATGGACTGTCTTAAGAGTAGCATTCAAATGTATTAACACTAGACTCCTTCTACTCTCTCAATATATTTAACATCTTTTCTTAAACATAAACATATAGCTTCGGTCACAAACTCTTTTTTCGGGGAAGGCTCCCATTCAATTAAAGAAGAAAAGTTGTCATTGTCAGAAAGATTTCTCTTTCTTCTACCAAATGTCTGGAAATAGAAAATGGTGTGTACTACTCAAGGAATCGCCTGCCATTTGAAGCATTGAGTAATGCATACTTCCCAACATTTCCAGGTCCAAAAACAAAACATTGAAAGACATTCCTCTGTGAATTTAATCTTCTGTGGTCAAGCTGTTGACGATGGGTCACATGAAATAAAGAAAAATTATCTCTAGGGTATCCAATATAAATTAAATAAGCAATTATTTTGACATCAGATCCCACGCAGATATAACTTCATTCAATATCACGACTCCCAAATCATTCTTCTCCATTGAATCCTCATAGATACCCTCTTCACATGGAATTTATGGACTAGTGGAGAAAATATCTTCAAGTTGTTATGGTTGCAGTTATGCATCACCGTGAATGTAAAACATCGAAAAATACTTGTTAGTAAATCCACGGATTCACTGGTTAACTGTATGCCCTAGTCAAGTGCCCATTTGAACTGTGTTGTTAGAAGGAGGTAATCTCAGCTTAAGTTCATCGTTATAACCAAACTTTCGCAAAACTGTGTTGTCGAAAATTTGGTCATCTATATTTTTCCGCTCTTTGATTCATAAAAGCCTTGATATAAAAGCAAGACATTTTTTGAACTTTTATAATTTCACTCTGCAACCCTCAGTCTCAGCTTCGTCATGCACTTTTTAGATTAGAAATTTGTTTTTGCATGCCTAAGTTATTCAAGATCTAGTCTAAAGGTCTGAAGGAGAGATTATGAAGAATTTTTCTAAGTATCATGTTATCCTCTCCATTTTCTAATTGTGAAGTACTCTCATCACTTATCTCCCTCACCTTTCATCTCCACACTTAACCATTTTTCTTTTTTCATTACTCTTCTCCATACGCTCCATTAGTCTATACTCTTAGACATTTTTGGGACTCTTCCTTCATCGCCTCATCGGGTTGGCGGGTTGGAGGACCTTCATCTCCATCCACTTTCCCATGTCATGAGTCCACTGCTACACTACACGTTAATCCCTCATCCTCCAAGTTTCGTGATCTCCAGTTTGCACCCAAAGTTTTGTGATCTACATTTTGGACCATCAGATTTTTCGTGGGTGTCGAGCCCTAAAGTATTTTATTCCTTCTGCATTCAAGTACGATTAACCACATTTCCACACTTAACATATTTTCTATCATCCATAACCACGGGTTGGCAGGTTCATGAAAAACTTCATATTCAAAACTACTCTCGTCTGTCCCCTCCATTCTCGTGCTTTTTCCAATATGCATTGAATGTTGTTTAATGCTAAGAAATAATTGTATAGGATTCAAAGAGATTGTCATTAATGAAAAAATAATCGAGGAGATTATTCATTAAATTGCATTAATTCTCCATTTTCCAAAGGATTATATTATTGTCATCTCTCTGAAAAGATTTATTTCAAGTTATTATTCAGCTGAAAAATACTCCCATCAACCTAATGGAAACAACACCTAGACAAAAATTATGTGGAGATACTTTGAATATTTTTTGTCATGAAGACCAAAACTTTCAGTGGTCCAAAGCATATTCATATTACTCATCTCCTATTGCACATAAAGACATAATCTGAGCATCCATAATTACTCACGCAGAGTGGTTTCCTGGGGTATTTGAATGCAAAGAACTTGTTGCATGGTGCATTGAGAAGTATGTACCGAGCAAGAGAATTATAAAATGCAAAGATCATTCCCCCATTTCCCTTTCACTGCAAGTTTTTTGCAAGATGTTGAATCTCCCAAAGCCAACACTTACCTTCAAAAGAGAAGAACTGTTGAAGAGAATCATGAAGATATATCTAGCAGGAGGTACTAATGAGGTATAAGACCATAAATTAATTCTCAACTCAATGTTTCTAACAAAGAAACAATTTTATGAACAAGTTGAGATATTCAAAGGGTTAGCAGTTGAAATTTTTTATGGCATACTCGAATATAATGAAAATGAAATAGACAATTGGCTAGTTGATTATTCTGTGAAAAATCATGATATTGAGGAAGCAATACATAGTGTTTCTCTTGACTTAAGAGACTTGCAAGGTGAATTATTCAACATTAAAATTAGGCATGAAATAAACATCGCACCAATGAAATGTTATATTGAAGATTGGTTTAGAAAGGCAATCGACAAATTAACCAAAGAAGGGAAATAAAAAATTGAGACGGTTCCTATAACCGTCAATGAAGATAATAAAAGGACAACAACAAGCAAGTGAAGAGAGGAGAGACCATTATAGTAAGTTCATGCTGATCATATCTTGTTTTATTTATCAGTTTTTCATCCAGTTACTCTACTTCTTTGACTAGAAAGATTTAACCGAAATCTAATAAATTTTCTCTGTCTTCTTTCCAGGGCTTCCTACTCTTTCATCACCCACCATCCTCCTTCTACAACTTAATTCTTGTTCATATTTTCTTTATGGTCTGCAGGAGCCCCAATCCAAGCCTTGAGGACAAACACATTTAAATTTTGAGGATTTGTAACGGAGTATACATTTTTCAGAAATCCCAAGAGAACTATTTCAGGATCAATTTTGATTGTACTTTGTAACTATGAGTTTTGAGTATAAAGTATTTGAGATTGATCTATCATTATCTTTATTTGAGCTCCCCATGTTTTTACTCTATCAAATTTATCTTATGCATGCAAACCATCTTCTTTTATTTTATGTGATCAGAAATATATAGTTTAACTATGATGGATGTGAGGAAATTTTGTTTATATTTTTCAAGTGTATGAAGTGTGTGGTTCCTGGTCATTTATGAGGAACTCTCTTTAAAAAAAAACATTTTATTTCATGTTATTTTATATTGCAACCTTTATGTTTCTTTGATTATCACGACGCACTTCTGCAAAGTAACATTCTAAAAATCTAGAGTTCCAAGAAAATCTTAAAACAAAGAGGAGTACCACCTCTATAAAAATGCAGGGGGATTCGTATCCCTGTGAGGTTGTTGTTTTGGTCATGACGGATTCAAGCATCAACATTGTTGGAGACCATAATGGGGACGATTTATTTTCAAGATATTTGAGGAACCATAAATCTCCATGGCTCAAAGTTTCAAGAAAATGGTTGCTTATTTTAAGCATGGATCACTTTTTTTGTAATTTCAAAAAGAAACGAGAAGAAGAAAATATTCGGTAGAATGAAATCCCTGAAAAATCTATTGAAAAAATTCAAAATGAAGGGTTTCATTCATGTCATAATGCTTCTTTATATTCTTCATCAAGCCCATCAATGGCTTTTCAAGACTCGACAAAAGGGATAAATTCTCAAAGAAGGAGGCGATTTCATAATACCCCTTTAAATCTACCTGAAATAGACTTTCGAATGCCCAATATTCCTATTGAAATTTTTTCTACATTATTTGGGGATGATTCAGAAGATGCAGAGCAATACTTGATTAATTTTAAAGGTACATGTTATGATTTCAACCTCACCGAAGAAAATGTTACATGTATATTATTCCTACAAACTCTATGAGAGGATGCTCTTGAATGGTATAGTTCATTAATGCTTAAATCCATTACTAGTTGGGATATGTTAGAAGATTCATTTGTAGAAACATTCATCCCAAATATGCATTCATATGTTTTTGTTGATGTTTTGAATGTTGTTTCCCACCCACCCTCTCCCACATGGACACAAAAATATGAAATGAATGATTCAGAAGAAGAATATCATGAAACACTACAAGAATTTTATGAATCAAATCTTGTTGTTGAGAATGAAGGAAAGAATTCTGAAGACCCAAAACAGGATATCGACATCTCATATACTTCATATGAGGAAGAAATTAAAGAGTATCCACCAAATATGCAAGAAGAATTCAACCAAAATAAATACGAATTGGTGGAAGAAAACAATTTTGAGAACAAAGAAGATAAACATTACATAGAAGAAGAACATTGCCAAGACATCATGAATGAAACAATAATCTTGAATGTGGAAAAATAAGAAAAAGAGAATGATTTCAAGAAATAAATTTCTCATTTAATTTAAGATAGCAACACTCTGGGGAAGCCAAGAATAGATTATATTGAATATTGGTTTGAAAGTAGTGTCAGTCCACCAACGCAAATAAGTCTTCTGCACACATGGATCAATCCCATTGTGGTACATTTTGTGCATGATATTGATTTTAATGCTCTTGATTTATTGGTAGAAACCCCAATCTTTTCTTACTGTTGGAGCCCATTTCACAAGTCAATTGGATGCTCGAATGGATCCATTGGAAATATTCCTATACCTAAGGTTTTCCTTTCTTTCAAGTAAGTTAGGGTAGTTAGATCATGTATGTATATATTTTGTTTCTTCAATTCAGTTTTGCATAATAAGGAAATAGTTTTTTTTCCGTTTGAAGATAACTCCATTAAAGAAGAAGAATTATAAGAACTTATTTTGAAGATGACTCCATAGCCCAATGGAGAAGGAAACTGGTCTCGAGACTCTGGTGTTCTCAGTAACCCACAAGGGGTCACTATCGCGCAGTTGGAGCCAGTTGTTGACCAAAATTTGGTCATCTATATCTTTTTTCTCTTGGATTCATAAAATCCTTGATATAAAAACAAGACATTTTTTTAACTTTTATAAGTTCACTCTGCATCCCTCAGTCTCAGCTTCGTCATGCACTTTCCATATCAGAAATTCATTTCTCCATGCCTAAGTTATTCAAGATCTGGTTTAAAGGTCTGAAGGAGAGATTATGAAGAATTTTTCTAAGTATCATGTTCTCCTCTCCATTTTATAATTGTGAAGTAATCTCATCACTTATCTCCCTCACCTTCCATCTCCACACTTAAATTGTTTTCTCTTTTCACCACTCTTCTCCATATGCTCAATTAGCCTCTACACTTAGACGTTTTTGGGACTCTTCCTTTATCTCCTCATCGGGTTGGTGGGTTGGTGGCTTGGCAGACCTTCATCTCCATCCACTTTTCCATGTCATGAGTCCACTGCTACACTAGACGTTAAGCCCTCATCCTCCTAGTTCGTTGATCTGCACTTTGCACCCAAAGTTTTGTGATCTACATTTTGGACCATCATATTTGTCGTGGGTGTTGAGCCCCTAAAGTATTTTATCCCTTTTACATGCAATTATGACTCACCGCCTTTCAACGCTTCACATATTTTCGATCATCCGTAACCGCAGGTTGGTCGGTTCATGAAAAAGTTCATATTCAAAATTAGTCTCATGTGTCCCCGCCATTCTCGTGATTTTTCCAATATGCATTGAATGTTGTTTAATCCTAACAACTAATTGTGCAGGCTTCGAAAAGATTATCATTAATGGTGAAAGACTCGAGGAGATTATTCATTAAATTGCATTAATTTTAGATTTGCCAAAAGATTATATTATTGTCATCTCTCCGAAAATATTTATTTCAAGTTATTATTCAGCTAAAAAGTACTCCCGTCAACCTAATGGCAACAATAGCTAGAAAACAATTATGTGGAGATACTTTGAATTTTTTGTTCATGAAGACCAGAACTTTTCATGGTCCAAAGAATATTCATATTACTCATCTCCTCCTACACAAAAAGACATAATCTGGGCATCCGGAATTGCGTGTGCAAGGTGCGTTCTTGAGGTATTTGACTACAAAGAACTTGTTGAATGGTGCGTTGAGAAGTACGTGTCGAGCCACAGAATTATACAACTCCAAGATCATTCCCCCGTCTCCCTTTCACTACAAGTTTTTCACGGGATATTGAAGCTCTCAGAGCCAACACTGACCTTCAAAAGAGAAGAATTGTTCAAGAGACTCACATAGATAGATCTAGCAGGAGGTACTAACGAGGTATAAGACCCTAAATTAATTCTCAACTCAATGTTTCTAACAAAGAAACAATTTGATGAACAAGTTGAGATATTCAAAGGGTTATCAGTTGAATTTTTTTATTGCATACTCTAATATAATGAAGATGAAATAGACAATTGGCTAGTGCATTATTCCGTGAAAAATCAAGATATTGAGGAAGTAGTACGTAGTGTTTCTCTTGACTTAAAAGACTTGGAAGGTGAATTATTCAACATTAAAATTAGGCATGAAATAAACGTTGCACCAATGAAAAGTTATATTGAAGATTGGTTCAAAAAGGAAATCGAAAAATTAACCAAAGAAGGGAAAGAAACAATTGATATGGTTCCTATAATCGTTAATGAAGATAGTAATAGAATAGTAGAAAACAAGTGAAGAGAGGAGATACCATCATAGTAAGTTCAGGATGATCATATCTTTCTTTCTCTATCAGGTTTTCATCCAGTTACTCTGCTTCTTTAACTATAAAGGTTTAACTGTAATACAATAACTTCTCTCTGTCTTCTTTCCAGGTCTTACTACTATGTCATCACCCACCATCCTCCTTCTACAAATTACTTCTTGTTCATATTTGCTTTATGTTCCGTGGGAGCCCCAATCCTAGTCCCGAGGAAAAACACATTTAAATTTAAAGGCTTTGTAACAGACTATATATTTTTTAGAAATCCCAAAAGAACTATTTTTGGATCCGTTTTGACTGTACTTCGTAACTATGAGTTTTGAGTATACAGTATTTTTGGATCTGTTTTGACTGTACTTCGTAACTATGAGTTGGGGACCTAAATAATGTTTTCTTGTCTTTCCATAGTCCAATTGTAGATGAAGTCAGAGTCTGATGGCATAATGTGTAGTTCTCAAAAATACCTTTCCTATAGGCTATCGCACGCCTAAAACATAGATCGTATGAAAAATTTACGACCCAGGGAAGTTGATATAGTAACTTACCCCAACGAGACCCACATGAATTTTGGTGCTTCATATACTAGGGTTAGGTTTTTGGATGTCTATGGTTTTGACATTCATGTTTATCATAAAAAATCCTTCAGAGTGTCATTGTACTCATCTTCTTGCGAATGAGCATAGGCGTCACATATCTTCTCAGAGATAAAGCTTCCACCATTCTAGCGAGCCTTGCACTCTATATTTTTATAGTCTCTGTACATTTATTTCATTAATAGAAATCATGTATTGTTGTATTTCTTTGTTTCTGACAATATTTATGTGTATTTCATTGTAATATCTCTGCTTTCATTTCATTTTAAAATAATCTACATCAAAAAATCATGCAAGATATTTATGAGGAGAACGATGACATAGATCAACAAGAAGTTTTTTCCTTGTTATCCTATCAACTAGTTTATTTTGAAGAAGCAGTCAAGGAATACAAATGGGTTCATGCAATTAACAAATAAATTGATGCAATTGAAAGAAGCAACACATGGGATATTGTACATCTTCCTATAGGTAAAACCAACAGTGGAGTTAAATGGTTTTATAAGACAAAATTTAATGAGAAAGTCAATGTAGAGAAGAATAAGGAAAGACTTGTAGAAAAAGGGTTTGCTCAACAACCCGATATTGACTATGGAGAAACATTTTCTCTAATAGCACGTTTGGATACTATCAGAGTAGTCTTGGCAGTTGCAGCCCAAAACAAATGGTCAATCTATCAAATGGGCATTAAATTAGCGTTTCTAAATGGCATTTTAGAGGAAGAAGTTTATGTGCATCAACAACCAAGATTTTAGATCATAGGTAAATAGTACAAAGTGTACAAATTGAAGGAAGCACTGTATGGTTTGAAGTCATCTCCAATAACTTGGTACAATTGCATTGCTTCTTATTTTCTCAACAATGGGTTCAATAGAAGCAATAATGAGCCCATGCTTTGCACCAAAAGATACCAAAAAGGTAATATTTTGATAGTTTGTCTCTATGTTGATGACATGAATTATATAGGAAATTTGTTGGTGAATAACTTCAAAGCAACCATGCAAAGTGAATTTGAAATGACTGGTCTTGGTCTTATGAAATATTTTCTGGTAATTGAAGTTGAGCAATCTGTAAAAGGAATTTGTATTTGTCAGCAAAAATATCGCACAGATATTTTGAAAAGTTTTGAAATGAACAAATGCAAGCCAACAGATACACCAATTGAAACAGGTATAAAACTAAGTAAAAAATATGAAGGAACAACAATTGATTATACTTTTTATAAGAGGCTTGTAAGAATCCTCATGTATCTTACAACTACCCAGCCATATATCATGTATGCACTAAGCTTAATTTCAATATTTTTGGAAAATCCTAAAATCACTCATTGGAAAGTTGGAAAAATAATTTTGAGGTATATTGTTAGTACAACAAATTATGGAATTTGGTATTCCAATTCAGAAGATGACTCACTTGCTGGATACACAATTAGTGATTTTTCAAGAAGTGTTGATGATAGGAAAAGTACTTTCGGGTACGCATTTCATTTGGGCACAAGTTTAATTTCATGGGATTCTAAGAAACAACTCTTCGTCACAATTTCTTCAGAAAAATCAGAGTACGAGGAAAAAACTTCAACATCATATCATGTAGTTTCGTTGTGAAGGATCCTTAGTGATCTTACACATGAAGAGAAGGAGCCAAATCCTATATTTTGTGACAACGATTCAACAATTGCATTATCTAAAAATCATGTGTTTCGCTGCAAGAGTAAACACATTGACAGTCGCTATCATTTCATTTGCGAGCTCGTCAACGATGGTAGAATTATGCTACAGTTTTGTGGTTTCAAAGAATAATTATCAGATATCTTCACCAAGCCATTGGGAAGAAATACTTTTGAATTTCAAAGACAACACTTAGGCATTGTTGTGTTGATTTTTGTAATGGTTGAAATTAAAGGGGAGTGTTAAATGGAGTAATTTATCCCATTTTCTTTACCAAGTAGATAGTTGATAGGCATCATAAATGTACTAGATGAAATAGGTAGATATGCATTTATTAGGTAGGTGAGAATATGGAGTGTTCCTGGAAAATATCTAGTTTTATGTATATCCATTTTATTTTTTCATATGAATATAAAGAAGAGTTGAACAACTGCATTGTTGTTTGTATGCTCTATTTTTTAAATGTTGGCATGCTCTTGAGCTTGAACACTTTGGAGTAACTATCACAAGGTCTATGATAATTTCCTTTACTTATGCTGGTAACGGGTTGCATCGATATCAAAATGTAAAAACTCATCCATAAAGTATGTTTACACGATATCAAAATACTCTACAACATTCTAGTGCACTATCATGTAACACAAATATTCTTTTATAATTTTTATATAGCATTGTTGGTTAGTTAAAAGGATGAGAAAGAGACCCAACCTAACATCGTGTCTATCCATCTTGATAACTTATGTGTTTAAGGTGGTGTATATATATTGGAAAGAGACATATTAAATAAGTTTTTAATCTTTGATACTCTTTCTATGAACTTGATTAAATAGAAATCAAATATTCTTCTTAGTCTTGATAAATGAAAGGTTAAGATTTAGGAAAATAACTTCCTTGGATGTCAAAAGTTGGTCGTTAGTCATCATTGAACATCATTAACATTAATTAGGTAATTACACTTCTTCCACGTTTAATCTAAACTATCACCATATCTTCCAACACACCTATCACCATATCTCCCACCACACCTATCGCCATATCTTCCACCACACCTATTTCTTTTCAAGATGACAGTTGTAGATGTCGTTTTGCTAGCCTACATTTCATTTTTACTATGTGTGGGGTTTTACTGCATGTCGGGTTACTGCATAGGTTTCTTTGGCATCTCTCCAATACAATGGTGGCGGCGGAAATTTACTGTGGGCTTGGATGGAAAGTATTATTTTTCCTATGGACATTTCATTTTTGTTGTGCGTGTGGTTTGGATGGAAGGTGTCATTTTACGAGAAGACGTTTCATTTTTACTCAAGGTGGGGTTTTAGTGCCTATCAGGTTCCTGCTTAGGGATTTTTACTGCCGCATGGCATCTTTCCAATAGAATGGTGGGTGGAAATTTTTGTATGTGTCATTTTTCCTACGAATGTTTCATTTTTACTATGTGTGGGGTTTGGATGGCGGGTGTCATTTTGCCTGCAAACGTTTCATTTACTCTTCCTAGGTTTTCACTACTTTGCGGTTCTTTCTTAAGGTTATTTACTACTTCACTGAATCTTTCCAATATAATGGTGGGTGGAAATTTTTGTATTTCTCCATTTCATATGTTTCAATTTTCTTATGTCTTCATTTCACATGTTGTTTCAAATAAGTAATGGTTTGAATCATGCATCGCATAGGGATCTATTACATGGATAGGGTTTCCTGACACTAGGATGGACAAGTTTTTTTATGGGGTATGTGCTTGGTAATGGTATATGCTTGGGTATAGACCTGACTACTATTGAAATTTGACTTGTAATTTTTGATATCTTTACTTGGTCGATCATGCAGGTAGCTTGGAACCAATAGTAGGCATTTGTGAGAAGTAATTAAGAATATGATGTGTGTGTTTTATTTTATATATACACAGGTTTGCAACGTTGTGGAAAATTCTTAGTTACGTTGGATGAAGTATCTTTCAACTTATATATTAATTAATTGATTGAATTGAACACTCTTTACTGCCTACACGACATATCCTCCATTTTTGTCACCTTGCCTCATGCAAAACAAGGGTTGGGTTGGTTGCAGCATCTTGATATATTCCTCCACATTCCAATCCATGCACTGAAAAGATTCATCAAGCAATATTAAAAAGATAACACTATAAAAAGAAGCATAGCCCATACACAGTTATACACACTTGGCTAAGAGTGCCTTGTAACAACAAAGTAAGCACTTCAGAAATGGGTCTAAACAAAGGCAACTTTTTGAATTTCAGGGTAAAATTAAAGTTTTAGGTAGTACAGTTCTCTATACCTAGGAAGATAGCTACCAAGAATTATTTAGCTTACAAAGGGTAAGTTAATTTTCATTTACACTGGAATAAGAATAAAAAAAATGAGAAATGTTAAATTTTGCATCGGATCAAATCTTTCATTGCATTTTTATGCTTTGTTGTTATTTATGTGTATTGCCATAAACATTGTCTTGCAAATATTCTACATCCAAATATTGCCATGAAAATGACAAGAAGTTGTGAAAGATTATATTGTTAGTATGTATATAGGTTGGTGTACGAGAAATCCTACATCGCTTCTCTTTTCCTTTTATCATTGGGTTCTTCTTCTTTTAGTAAAATTTTATTTAGATTCTTAAATTCATCCATTTTTGTTTTCCTAATATCTACATAACAACTCCAAATTGCAGGTACAAAGTAGTCAGAAGTACTTCTAGAGTGGGAGGATTGCCAAAAGATGAAGTATTCATGGAAAGAGACTCAAGTGCTTAAGTTGTACCCTCTCGTTCAATGAAATTTCCGCAAGGCTATTCACAATACCCTACAAAATGGAAAGTAATACATGCATGGAATCCTTGTAAAAAACTTAAATTTTTTCTACATCACCATGAACTTAAAAGATGTCACACTATGATCGATACAATAAGTAATTTTTTTGAGCCTTATGGAAGCTCTCGCAGCAAATGAGAATGAGAATACCTTTACAACAAATGAGAGATATAATTATCATGTTTATTACGTCGAAAGGCGTATACCTATTGATAATGGGCACAATTAATGATCTTTTAACCTTATTTAACCTTAAACCCTAATCTAATGGCTATTCATTGAAGATGCTGGCATATTCTTAGTCGTCCTCCAAAATCAATGGATCAGATTTATTGTTCATAACTTTCTTGCATTTATCAAGACATCCGTTAACATGTTTACTTTTTAACATTTACCTAATCACATTAAAAAATTACTGTAAAGATATGTAATTGCCACATTTAAATGATTAAATAAAATTAAACCGTAGCATCTAAATTGTCGCTGCTTTTCATAATCCTCGCGTTATAACTATCAGTGCATTTCAGTTTTCATAACGTTGCAATGTGTCACACATTCTCTACATGCGAAATACACACTTGCAAGGCTGCCAGCCTCTCCTACTCACCTTTTCTCGTTGCCCGCCTCTGCCTGTCCATTATTTATGTTCTAATGAACCACAAAACAATCTACATTTATTCGGCGCTTTGATTGATCCCAGGAGTATCAGAGCTTCCAGAAAAAGTAGGTTTATAATAATGAAAATTTATATATTAAAATATAGATTTAATGTTTACAAAGCTTACCAATTATACAAAGCTTATGAAGATTCTGAATTAATCAATTAATCAACGTAGTGACAACCATTAAAACTTGGCTAATAACCTGCAACCATTAAAACTTTGCTATTAACCTGCCGAAAGAAGTTTTGACATCGCCCTTTTGGCGTTCATCAGCCACGGTTTTGAGTGGCTGTGCTAGTGTTGTTCACCAGCTGAAGCTCTTAGAGCAAATGAGAACGGGAATACAACTACAGGGGCATTCTGAGCATTGAACTCGGACCTCCCGCACCCGAAGCAAGAAACTGCGCAATATATTTTCAGAGTTTGAACTCANTTGAAGATGCTGGCATATTCTTAGTCGTCCTCCAAAATCAATGGATCAGATTTATTGTTCATAACTTTCTTGCATTTATCAAGACATCCGTTAACATGTTTACTTTTTAACATTTACCTAATCACATTAAAAAATTACTGTAAAGATATGTAATTGCCACATTTAAATGATTAAATAAAATTAAACCGTAGCATCTAAATTGTCGCTGCTTTTCATAATCCTCGCGTTATAACTATCAGTGCATTTCAGTTTTCATAACGTTGCAATGTGTCACACATTCTCTACATGCGAAATACACACTTGCAAGGCTGCCAGCCTCTCCTACTCACCTTTTCTCGTTGCCCGCCTCTGCCTGTCCATTATTTATGTTCTAATGAACCACAAAACAATCTACATTTATTCGGCGCTTTGATTGATCCCAGGAGTATCAGAGCTTCCAGAAAAAGTAGGTTTATAATAATGAAAATTTATATATTAAAATATAGATTTAATGTTTACAAAGCTTACCAATTATACAAAGCTTATGAAGATTCTGAATTAATCAATTAATCAACGTAGTGACAACCATTAAAACTTGGCTAATAACCTGCAACCATTAAAACTTTGCTATTAACCTGCCGAAAGAAGTTTTGACATCGCCCTTTTGGCGTTCATCAGCCACGGTTTTGAGTGGCTGTGCTAGTGTTGTTCACCAGCTGAAGCTCTTAGAGCAAATGAGAACGGGAATACAACTACAGGGGCATTCTGAGCATTGAACTCGGACCTCCCGCACCCGAAGCAAGAAACTGCGCAATATATTTTCAGAGTTTGAACTCATCTGTGCTAGTGTTGTTCACCAGCTGAAGCTCTTAGAGCAAATGAGAACGGGAATACAACTACAGGGGCATTCTGAGCATTGAACTCGGACCTCCCGCACCCGAAGCAAGAAACTGCGCAATATATTTTCAGAGTTTGAACTCATTTATATTTGAAAAAGTAATAAGAATAGGGAAAACAGTGTCAGAAGTGGAATTTGAACCCACGCCCTCAATCAAGGACCAGAACTTGAGTCTGGCGCCTTAGACCACAAGGCCATCCTGACAGAAGAAGAATGTTGAGAGTGGGATTTGAACCCACGCCCTTTCGGACCAGAACCTTAATCTGGCGCCTTAGACCAACTCGGCCATCTCAACAGCTGTGACTGGAAATGGTAGCACAAATTACTGGCTTGATAGGGTAAATAACTATGTTAACTATGAGGTTTGAAATTCCGAAAATGGGCGCAACGGGCGGGAACGGGCGTTTGCAGGTTTCATGGCAACTTTCATTTCAAATCTGGGAATTGGCGGGATCTCTGGAGTTGCAGAATTCTATACTGCCGAAGGATAAGACGGTTTCCCTCTTTACTCTCGCAGTAATCCAAAAAGACTCTTAGTTTAGATGATCTGGTTTTACTTTTGTTCTAGATACACCCGTTTTTTCTTGTCGCTTTGCTAAGTGGTATCACTGGAGGGCTCGGGCTCCTGACGCCATTTTGCATAGATTTTAGTCAGTTTTTTAGTTTTCTCTGCTATATTTTGGGTAGATCAGTATTAACTGTGCCTTCATTTCAAGTGAACTCTGTTTTTTCGTAGCCTGGGTGTCCTGACTTACTCAGGACTGTAAATTCTACAGTCTTGCCACATTATTCTCCATTATTGTAACTTTTACAGTCTTGCCACATTATTCTCCATTATTGTCTTGATTGGACTGATTTTTTGTTATCTTTAAGGTTTGGTGGTGGATATGGGAGATGAGGTCAGCAACCAGGATTGGAAGCAGGGGAACCTTGGGATCACCCAAGCTTCCTATTGACGGTTGATGCCTTATGTAATAATCAAGGCCATATTGGTGCTACTAATATCCAAAGGGATGTTTTACCACCTTTGCACCTACCCTTACCCTCCTCATTTGGCTCCAAGCTAAGTCCAAAGTCGCTCCCAGTTCTTCCCTATGGTCATAGGGAGGCTTCCGGTTCCCTTGGTATTTTCTTGAAAACTGAAAGAAGCGATACTCTACCCTTCCTAGACTCTTCGTCCTTGTTTACCAAGTTAGACTGCTCTATTAGTGAGGAAAGGTTTTTTTCCAGGAAGAAATAGATTACAGAGGCTCCGGGTATTGGCATTGTGGATAAGAAGCTTTCTTCGAAGGTTGGGGCACAAGTCTGGAAGCCCAAACAGACAAAGCGATCATTGGTCCTTGGAATGGAGATCGAGTTAGAAGAGACGAGTTCTCTTGCCTTGTGTGCGTTGGTGGGTAGGTTATCTTACCATCTTCGTTGCAAGTCGATTGTTTCTGAGTGGATGAAGATTACGTGGGAACCCTTCTTAAACTATTTACCTAATTTGTCAACTTTTTTGAGGAGTTGGTTTGGATTCGTTTTCAGGTCACCAGAAGATACAACTAAGATACTTGAGAATTTATGGGTATTTGAAGGTGGCAGCCTAATGTTAAAAAGGTGGAGGCTAAAGTCTGACCCTGCAACTGAGTATTTCAGTTATCGGCACCTCTGAGTCTTATTACCTGGCCTATCGTTACAACTGTGGAACAAGAAAGCCATGGAGGTTATCGAGAATGTTTTGGGTAAATTCATTGATTGTGATGAATAAGCCCTGCAGTCGAAAGAGCGAAGAATGGAAAAAGTTTTAGTAGAGGTGGACGTGCATGGGGGCCTACTGGACTGTTTGAAGAATCACTGGCATGGTTTGGTGTATTCACATCACCTAGATTACTTAGGGGTCTCATTCAGATGTGCTCGTTGCCGACAGACTGACCATCTTAAGAGAGACTGTTGTCTTCCTTGGGGAGCACATCCATAAGAAATACATACTAAAGACTCGGTCTCTTATGGATATCCAACAGAGGTGGAGACATTGGAGCAGGGCACATATCCAGGGACTTGGGATCTAGACGACTCTCCTACTTTGGCCGATACGTTTGTTGGTAAGTTGGAACATTTTGTTCCTACCTTCTACTGTTCCTTGTCTGCTTTGGAGAGAGACCACCTTGATTCTTATTTTTCTAGAGACATTGTTCCTATTGGGATGAATGTTATTTCAAAGGATAAATGTAATAGGCTAGATTTAGATGTGTCTAATTTTGCGCGGGATTTTGGCAGCAAGTCAGTCGCAGATGGACCGACTACTACGCAGGTGGATTCTCCTTTGGTTTTTGACTCTGTTAGGGATAGGACTCCCTCCCCACATCCTATAGCTTCGACTTTATCTGGCCCTGTTCCGAGTTTCCCCTTGTTGTCTGTTGACTCACCTATCCTAGCTGGTTATGGGGAGCCAATTGTTAGTGACCACTCCCTGTATATCCTTCTAAAAGACTTAGTTCCCTCACTTATGGAAGTGTCTAGTCCAGTCCCCATTCCGACTTTTTCAAAGAACTCAAAGGTCTTACCTGGGGAATCATGCACACTGGTTGTGGGACCCTTGGCTTCAGTGGGCCTGGAGGATAGGAAGCTTGCTTGGTCTCAGGGGTTGTGGCTTGAATTGTCTCCTCTAAAAACTAGGAGTGCACGAAAAAAAACGGGGAGTGCACTCATCCCATCTTCAGATTTTGTTCCTTCCACATTTGACCAGGGGGCGCTTAGAGGCATCAAAGTCATGATTATTCTCTCCTAAACATAAGAGTGGTAGGAGGACCCCTTAAACTAGCCTCTATGCGAATACTTATGTATCGTACATCTCCACATATCATTTTTCTACAAGAGACAGTGACGACTGATGTTAAGGCAAGGGATTTCCTGTTTTCTCTCAAACTCGATTGGACGTCCTGTGTTGTTAGTTATGTGGGTAGCTCAGGGGGATTGTTGGTTGCTTGGGATCCGCGTTACTTTTCTTTCTCTCCAGTTCTCACATGTGGTGGGATTTTGCTGACAAGTATCGGTCTAATAGATAAGAGAAGACTTACTCTATTGAACGTATATGGTCCTTGCAAGGACCGCAAGACCTTCTGAAAAAAAACTTGAAGAAAAAGGTCTGTTAGCACACACAGACCTGATTTTGGCTGGCGATTTAAACTTTACATTAAACTCATATGAAATTTGGGAAACTTCATCTCTGTCGGATCCATTAGTTGTTTTCTTTAAATATATCTTTTTTAACTCTCCACTTGTGGATGTGGCACCAACCGAGCTGGTTCTGATGTGGTGCAATGACAGAACGGGAGCATCAAGCATATCAAAGAGACTGGATACATTTTTTGTGGTTGCATACTTGATTGGCCCTACAATAAGGTATAGCTCATGGGTAGATTCTACATATATATCCGACCACTCCCCAATCATACTATAGATGGATATTGGCACACAAAGAATAAAGTATCCCTTTAAATATAATCCGGGATGGCTTCACGAAGAGAGTTTTGTGGAGATCATTAGAGAAGTTTGGTTGGATAATCGCTTTAACTTAATTGTCGAGGCACAAAAAAGGCTTACCAAAAATCTATCTCTTCTTAAAAGCAAGGTTAAATCTTGGTCATTGGTCAAGCAAGCTAAGGATAAGGAATCTATGACTAGATTGGAAGCAGAATTGGAAAGCATATACATTTAGAAAAATGCTGGAAATTATACCTTGGAGCTTGATCAACACTGCAAGTAGTTGGAGACGGAGCGCAACAAGATTATTTTGGTGGATGAAGAAAATTGGAGGCAAAAAAGTAGAGCTACTTGGATTAAGAGTGGTGAGAAAAATACCAATTTTGTTCATAGATTCACGAGTTATAGGAGAAATAAAAAATATCTCTGGGATATTATGGATGATTCAGGAAGAGTTTTCACTGGACGGGAAGCCATAAAGACTGAAGCGGTCTCCTATTTCAAATCTTTTTTTAAGGATCCGGGGCAGACTATTATCCAAGCGCAGCTTGAGGCTATCAGACTGTATCCAAAGTTGGTTTTAGAGGAGGAACTCCCCACATTAGAGCAGGTCGTATCCTTGGAAGAGTTATCCATTGTTTTAAAAGGCTTTTCCAAGGACAAGAGCCCTGGTCCAGAGGATTATGTTAGATTGATGCTTCTTCACTGTGGGTTTGGTCATCTCATGACTAAATGGATTATGGGCACAGTAACTTCTACTACATTTGCCATTATGATAAATGGTGAGTCTACAAAGTTTCTTAGCAATGAGAGGGGTTTGCACTAGGGATGCTCTTTGTCTCCACTTTTATTTATTATGGTGATGGAGGGATTGAGCCTTTCTTTGGGCAAAAATATTTTAGCAAGAAGACTGACAGGTATAAAAGTCTCATGATTGATTAGCATTTTACATATCATGTTTGTTGATGACGTGCTTATAATGACTAAGGAATCCTTCATAGAGTGGCAAGAGATTCATTCTCTTTTATATTCTTTTTGTAGTGCCTCTAGGCTGGAGATTAATGTTAATAAGTCAATTTTCCATCATTTTAGCACTTCACAAATCCTACTTGATAATTTGAATGACTTGTTTCACTTTGGCATTATGAATTTAGAAGCAGGGTTTAAATATATTGGCTATTTCCTGAAGATAAGTCGGTATAAGGAGGTTGATTGGCTTTAGTTCACACAAAAATATGAGACTAGAATCAATAATTGGTGCAATCGATTCCTATCGATGGGTGGCAGATTTGTATTGATTAAGGTTGTGGAGGAAATCCAGCGGGTATATTGGTTGGCCTTGGCACATATACCTTTCTTGATTTTGAATCGAATTCACATGTTGTTTTTTTCCTACTTATGGATAGTGGCAAAAAACCACTCATCGTTCCACTTATGCAAGTGGGAGACTATTGCTCATCCAAAAAAGTTTGGAGGTTGGGGACTCAGAAATATATTCTTCTTTTTGCGAGCATTAGCGGCTAAATCTCTATGGCGTGGCTTAATTGTTTTGAGTATTTGGTAGTGGGTACTAAAGAATAAATATATGTCGCATCTTTCAGTTTTTTCTTGGTTCCGCACTATCGATCCTGCTCACACATCTGGATCATCAACCTAGAGAAATTTAGTGAATGTTCTTCCATTGTTGGTACACTGGTTGGCTTGGAAACCAGGGATAGGCTCTTCCATCACAGTGGGTAAGGATGAAATTTTGGGCTTGGGTAAGAGATCTTTCCTCTTCCCTGAGTTGATATCTTTAATTAATTCAAAAATGTCCACTTTCTTTACCAAGCTAAAAAGGAGTTGGTCCAAGGTTCTATCTATTATAATTGGCTCGACAACAGAGACCTGGGTTTGATGGGAGAGTTGGCAGATGAATGGGAGCATTATAGACAAGGATTGATATAATTTGGTATATCTCTCACAAGTTGCAATGATGTTTTACGATGGACGGGGGGGTGGCAATGGTCATATAACCACAAAGAACATTTATAATGCTCTATCTGTTGAACTTTGGGTGAATATTTCTGAGAATGTGAAGAAACTCCTTTGGAACCGGGAGTGTCCCCTAAAGAAAAAATTGTTTACTGGGTTTCTCATCGAAGACAAACAACTAACATGGAACAACTTGCAAAAGCGTGGTCGGCACGGTCCAGGTATGTGTTTGCTATGTAAAGGCAATGAAGAATCTGCGCTTCATTTATTTTTCAATTGTCCGTTCACTCTTTATATCTGGGACAAGCTACTAGCCTACTACATGTTGTCTGTAGACTGGAAGGGTATCACTCTTAATGAATTCTTTGGAACCTGGGCTAGAAGACAGTTTAATTTTCGTACTCTTCCTATTTTTATTTGCCGGAACATATGGAAAGAACAAAATTGATCTATTTTTTAATCTAAGATTCCCTCCACGAAAAAGGTCTTTATGTTAGCTATAGCAGACATGGCTTGTTATAGCACGCAGAGAGTGTAGAAGTTTTCCTGGCATCACATCCATACTTTGCCTTATCACAGAATTATTGGATGGTTTGATGGCACGGTGTAGGGACAAGGGGATCTTAGTGGAGCAGGGGGTTTTATCAAGCTTAATGAACATTTGGAATACAGGTGGAAACTAAATTGTGGTGGCAACACAAACACTAGAGCAGAGCTTATGGTCGCTTGGGCACTTCTTACTCTGGCACAAAGATTAGTGATCACAGATATTCATGTTATTGGGGACTCCAAAATCATTATTGATTGACTCAATAATACTGGATCGTTGCAAGCTATTTTTGTAGAATGATAGAAAGATAGGGTAAAGGACCTCAGTAATTATTTTTCTATCATTACCTTCGCCCATGTGTATAGAGAAGAAAATCAGGCTGCAGATACTTTATCAAAGAAAGAACTATCTGAACGTACTGGAGCCATTACATAAAATCAGTGGATGGATGGTCATGAAGGGCCAAAAATATTTCTCAATATGGTCTAGTTTTGGTCATAGTTTTTTGAGATCTATTTGTAGTTATGTAGTTTGTATGGAGCATAAGTTTTTCTATTGATGCCACTTCAGATAGTTTAGATTGTTGTTTATGCTGCCACTTGGGGTGGTGCATGGGGTGACTTGTTGGGTAGTTGGAATCCTTTGGGATCTGAGTTTTGGGTCATTTTTGTATAAATGAAGATGATGGTATGAGGCAAGTTGAATATATAATGTGAACATGACTATGTGTATTGATTATATATATTAATATAATGAGCAATTTTCATATGGAAAAAAAACGTGGGAATGACGCTTGCATCGACTACTGTGGGTGAATAAAAATTTGCAATAATTTTTAAAAATGGAATATAAAAACAGAATGATTTAAAATGAGTTTTAAATTAAAAAAATAATAATAATAAACATTTTCTCATCGTACAGATAGTTAGAAATAATTGTTCATGAGGACTATTAAGTCCCATCACACTTCCATAATGTGAAAAAAGTTTTTTAATTTTTAAAAAAGAAATAATAAACATTTTTAATAATTTGTAATAATTTGAAAAAAAAAGTTTAATTTTTAAAAAAGAAAATAATATACATTTTTAAGCCAAATTTGATTATGGTTACAAAATTTGGTGAAATAATACTTAGTAAAAATAGTTCCACTAATATTCTTTTTTACTATCTAATGGGCAACCAACCCACCACATGTGTCCTAAGATTATAAATTAAGCTCCCCATTATCTCTTAGAAATTGTAGAAACCCTCAAGTACAAACAAGTACTTGTGAGCAGGATCACCTTCACTGTGAGATTGAGAGGGTGATTTCATTGGTTTGTTTTTATATGTTTTGATTTCTTTTTGTTGAATTGGCGAAATTTGATGGTCACAAAACCCTATGTAGATATCACAAATTTCCTTCTAACAAGTTAAGGATATTCCTCTAATAAGATTTGGATATTAGATTTGGAATTTCACAATATTGATGAGTCTCTTTATTTTAAAATTTTAAATGTTTACATAATATAGTTTGAGCAGGTTGAATGAAAAGAGTTATGTGATATGGAAGTTTAGTGTCCAGGGGTGGTGGGTGACGAATGTAACATCGTCTCGGTTGGTACCGGTGGTAAGACATGGTGAAGAATTGGTCTCTTGCTCTCTAGACATGTGGTTGGGCGAGGCCCAAGCCGAACTCATCTCCAAAGGAATATCTCTCTCTAACTTAACATACTCTATGTTATACAGTGAAAGCTTAAATCACATAGATTTACTTAGCAATAATTAAACAAATTACAGAAAAATGCAATCAGATAAGAAAGAACATCGGATTTACATGGTAAAACCATTCAGAAGGGAAACATCCACAAGGCAATGAAATTTGGTTTATTATGTTCAAGGGAGAATTACAACAACCAACATGTACATCAATACAACCCATCAACCTGTGCATCTATCAACCATATGGCTTACATCAGTTAGATACAATAAATGCACGTCTAACCAAACATCCATGTTTAATTGTTTTGTCTCAACTAAAGCCTAAATGTTAGGATCTGAAAACCGCCCACATTCCATGTTGAGAAATTCATTCATACCGTTCAACAATGTCCACCTTGACAACACTTTACCTGAATATCATGCCTAGTTTTATTCATCACCTCTTCTAATCCAAGAGAATCCAAGCACCATTGCAACTTCTCTATAAGTATTGGTTTTGTGAACATATATGCACAATTGTCTTTTGTATGGACTTTTTCCAGAGACATTCCTCTTTCATCAACAACCTATCTTACAAAACGGTATTTAATAGGAATATGTTTTGTCTTATTGTGATAAGCCATATTTTTAGCCAAATTTATTGCACTTTGACTATCACAAAACAATTTTAGCTTGTCTTGCATCCTTCCAAACTCACCTAGTAAACCTTTTAACCAGATTGATTCTTTCCAAGCATGTGAAGAAGCTACATATTCTTCCTCTATAGTGGATAAAGAAACAATATTCTGAAGCTTTGACATCCAACTAATAGCTCCACTTGCAAGATTAAAGACATATCCTGAAGTTGATCTCCTCTTATCTAAGTCACCTACAAAATCAGAATTGACATATCCACAAACTAAATCACTACCACTATTATAGGTGATACAATAACTACTTTTGCCTTTCAAATACCAAAGCACCCATTTCATTGCTTCCCAATGCTCTTTTCCTGGATCTTCCATGTACCAACTAACAACACCCATTGCATGTGAAATATCTGGTCTTGTATTAACCATCGCATACATTAGACTCCCTACTTCATCAACATACGGTACACGAGAAATATTATCATTTTCTTCATCAATACTAGGACATAAACTTGAAGAAAGATTAAAATGAGAAGCCAAAGGGATTGAAACTAGTTTCACATTGTTCATACTGAACCTGATAAGTATTTTCTCCACATACTTCTGTTGTGATAACCAGATATTACCTTTTTTTCTATCTTTGTGTATCTCCATGCCCAAGATTTTTTTTGATTCTCCTAGATCTTTCATATCAAACATCCTAGCCATCTAAATCTTTAACCTGTTGATTTATGCCATGCTATGGATTGCTACAAGCATATCGTCAACATATAGCACCAAAATAATGAATATGTAATTATCCAACATTTTGAAATAAACACAATGATCATACTCACTCCTTGTATAATTATGGCTCACCATGAAAGAATCAGACTTCTTGTACCATTGCTTGAGAGATTGCATCAGGCCATACAATGAATTCTTGAGTTTGCAAACAAATATTTTCCTATGATCCTAAACAAACCCTTTTGGTTGTTCCATGTATATTTATTCATCTAAATCTCCATGTAAAAATTTTGTTTTAACCTCTAGCTGCTCTAATTCTAGATTAAATAAAGCAACTAGTGCCAACACAACCCAAATTGAAACAATTTTAACTACTCGTGAAAATATTCCATGGAAATCAATACCTTCCTTCTGAGAATAGGCTTTTTCCACCAATATTCCTTTGTAATTCTCACCCTTATCATCAACACCCCATTTTAGTTTATAGACCCATTTGTAGCCTACAATTTTCTTGTCTTTTTGGAGGTCTACCAGGTTCCATGTTCCATTCCTTTCTAAGGCATCCATTTCATATTTCATTGCTTCTTTCCATTTTTCACTATCAAACACCCCCATTGCTTCGTGATAGCAGGTAGGCTCCTCATTATTAGTAACCAAAGAAACAGATGAGACAAAAGCATCATACCTTCTAGGAGGATTCCTAACCCTTGTATATCTCCTTAAAGATGACTATGGTATATCCACATCTTCATGATTATTATCTTCATCCACAGTTTCGTCTAGAAGAACATCTTCATGGGCATCCACATTAACTTCTTGATGTTCATCTTATTTTGTAGATGAACGAGTCTTAAACTGTATCTATTGAGCTTAAGGTACCTACGCCTATTTCATTTCAACATCTACATATGATTTTATAAAATTGAGTCATCAAATATTACATCCATGTTAATGGAGATTTTGTGGGAATTAGGTTCCCACAATCTATATCCATTAATTCTATTATCACACCCAACAAAGATAAGATTTTTAGATTTTGGATCTAATTTAGAACATTGATGCTTAGGTATAATAGCATAGGCTTCACAACCGAAAATATTAAGGTTCGAATAATCACAAAAGTGACCAGTCCATACCTCTTCTGGAATCTTACATTCAATTGCAGTGGACGGTGATCGGTTAACACAATAACAATATGTAGAAACTACTTCTGCCCACAACTCCTCCTGCAACTTGGCATTACTCAGAATGCTCCTTTCTATCTCTACAAGAGTCTTATTCATGCGTTCAACCACACGTTTTTGCTAAGGAGTATGAGTAATAGTTTTATGCCTCTCAATCTCCTCTTCCTTGCAATAGTTTTCGAATTCCATAGATGTGTATTCACCTCCATTATCATTTCTTAAACATTTTATAGACCTACCAGTCCTCTTTTCAACCAAATATCTAAACTTCTTAAAGACAATAAAAACATCAACTCTTATTTTTAACATACACCCACACCTTCTATTGATGCTTGAATCAATCAGGACCAAAACAGAAATCTCATGAGGACATTAGTCCTCCTTCATTTTTAGAGAGGTGGTTCTCCTCTTTGGCTAAAAAATATATCTTTGAATATCTTGGATTAGGAGAGTGCTAGGCAACAAACCCTAAATCTTTATTTCTTGAGATTATGAAATAAAATGGTTCTTTAACAACCTGAATACAATCTTTATTAGGGATGATTTTAAGGATGGATTTTTTTTTTTAAATGTAGAAACCTTGGTGAATCTTTCTAATCCTTCATATGCCAACTATACATGTTTGGCAATATTTTTGTAAAAATATTCAAATTTATAAGAATTTTATACAGTTTTTATAAAATTTTGGCGATTTTTAAGGTAAAATAAATTTATCCTATAGAATTTGGGTGAATCATTTTAAAAATAGCGAATCTCGTTTTTGGAAAAACCATGGAAAATTAGCCCATGAGAAAAATTTAGCCCCTAAAATCATCCATGAGATTCTTTATATGCACCAAGAGTCTTTTTACAATAAAAAAAGATTGAAGGAGGGTGTCAACAATAGAATTAAATTGTGATCAACATCACACACAATCTTCTTAATCATATATCTTCTTCTTAAGAAATATGAGATAATAATTTGATCATCTCAAATAATTTTAAAATATTACTGCTATCAAGATCAAAAGAGAATTCTATAGGTCAACCTCAAATATCTCATACTTAAAACTCAAAGTTACAATATACACATAAGATCAACCCCGAAGCAATTCATTGTGGAGTTTATTCATGAAAAATGTTCTTCATTAAAAAATATTTGATAGTCGTGTATATGACTGTAAATACTCCATGATCGTACAAGAAAAGTCTGTAGAAGAATACAAAAAAAACACTCAACAAATCAGCCTTGTGCCCAACTATGAGACTCAAGAATTAAGCTACGAGAAAAGGTGTAGAATAATAGAAAGAGTGGAGAAGATGGAGATCTCTTTTCATTGATAGAATATTAGCTATACATTCATGGATGTACACTCTTATACTTTTGATCCTTTTCCCTGCCTCTCTGACAATTCTAATTATTGGAACCCTTGATGGCTCTCTTCTCTTTTTAAGAAGAGATTTTCTAACTACTTGAGTAGTTAGGGTTTTCTTCCTCTCTTGAAATTCCCGTACAAGTTTCTTCTTGAAACATTCAATTTAATTAGTTCCTCATTAATTCCTAATTAATGAAATGATATCATGAATATATAAAAATCTAAAATGGGTCCCTTTCTCTTTTTAATAAAAGTTTTTAAATACACTTTTATTTTCACAATTTAATTAATTTTCAATTTAAAATAGGAGGATTGCGTTTTAATTTTCTCGGAATGATAATCAAATTTTTATCCATGTAAAACACTTCTGATGTGATCTTCATCGTCTTATTTTTCCAACAATATAAATTTGGCACAAATTTGTTGCCCAGATCTCAAGATATGAGCTTGTGAAGTTGAGTTGTCACGCAAGCCCATTAAAAATGAAGTTGACTGATATTTTATTTTATGAGAAAAATATTTTAAATTTCAATACTTGAAACATGTACCACCATCTTCTACATCGAAATACATTTCCAACGGTATAAATTTTGCATGATTCTGACACCCATAGCTCAAGTTATGGCATGTGCAAGATCGTGACTCAACCATCGTCGATTTGATGTCTTGGGGAAATCGCAGCCTTTGATTTCAAATTCGTTTCTCCCTCTTTCACATTTCAACTTTTTATTCATAAATATTATCCCACATTCATTGGGATATTACAAATATTCATGGTATACAATACTAAGTGTTTCATACACTTAGCAAAAAACAAAGAAGAGAAGAAATTATGGAGCTTGGAGAATTCATCCCTTGGAAAGTTGTTGAATAAAATAATAATTTTTTGGCACCCCATCATCATCCACCTCATGCCTAGTCAACACTGAGGCATCACTGAGTCATTGTCAATTCATATCCCACATGTCATAAACTCATTAGATTGCAAATATAACCAATAATATGTCACCATATGTCGCAAATTGTATGTTGCCACGTGTCTCCAATGTTGAGTTGCCATGTGTCATGAACTCATTCATTGCCATGTGTCATTCTCATTCGTTGGTTTTAATGCCTTGGAATATCTTTGATAATTTGGCTAAGTATGGGAGACGAGATGATAAGGGAGGAGAGAAAATTATGGGTAGCGGAAATCGAGGGGGTAGTTTGTAGGTTGCGGGGATGGGTTGGCAGGTTGGGGAGTGAAGTGAGTAAGGAAGTGAGGGATTACTAGTGTCCACCCGCCCATGCCCTATATTAATTTTTTAAAAAAAGTAGGGAGAGGATAAGGAGATGAGAGGGGGTGTGTAATGTACCCCAAATTTCCCAAAAATAGTTTAATTTTTTTAAAGGGGAACACTATCGTCTAAAATGCACGACAAATGTCATGACACAATGAATAATTAAATCTTTATCCAGTTAACGTATATCTATACCTAGCAAAGTCATAACTCCTTCTAAATGGTGTGCAAGGGATCTTAAGATCCATACCCTCCTTGTCCCTAGGCATTGCTACTAGCATTATCAATGTACTTGTTAATATAATAATGGCTAGGCCTGTCAAGGTCAATATCCTAGTCCTAACCAGTGCAACCCACCATATAATTTGTAGTGTACCTTTTTGCTTACCAAGGCTTTTAGCGCACTATGTAATAATCTGTACACACTTGCGTTGGATTTACATAACACATACAGTCCAGTATATACTCCACATGCATTTAACAGTAATTAAACACGTTTAAGTCTCAGAGTAAAAACATATAATTTTACTACTACGATTAAACAATCCATAACATTCCATAATAATTCATATACACAGCCGAATCATGATGATATATACAACACAATCAAGTGGAAATGTGATAAGAACATAATTAGATACTTATCTTGTAATAGTGGAGAAATCCACCAACCAAATGCAGGACTTCCACGAACCTCCTAGTCGTAGACCGCACTGCTCCTCAACTCAACAGTGGGTCACCCCCGAGCTGGGACTGAGCTCCACCCCAGAGCAAGGAATCCTAGGCTAGGCTGAGGTTACAGGGAAAACAACACGGAATATCTGGAAGGATTCTTCCCAAAGATGCCATCTTACGCCCACTACTGCCAGACTCTCATTCCCCACATGCATGTTCCACCCGGGAGTATACACCTTCACATGCACAGTCCATCGGTGCTAACCTCCCTCTCTAGGCCTCGGCAACAGGCCAGATCAGGAAGTCTCAGAGCCCATAGCTGGTGCTGGGCACTCACTGGAAGAGACCACTTCCCAGCAAACTCTTTCACCTGGAAAGAGTTGCTCACAGGCCAACAAGCCTCACGCAGTCCAGAACTGTGTGCCACAACAAACACAGGGAAAACAAACACAGGCTTCCCAAGAACCGGTTCAGTAGTCACAGGATGTTCTCACGGTCAAGATTTCAAAACAGGGTTCCACGCACAAGCTCGCTCATCTTTTCCTGGGAAAACAGAGACTCTTTCCTGAAATTGACATGGACATTTCGTTCAAGGAATGCACACACTGGTTTTCTCTCACAGACAGACTCCATGGCTCTGAACAAGGGTAAACACACATTCTTCAGCACCCAACACAGGCTTCCTCTCTGTAACAGACATACACGAGGTCTCCTACAGACTGGCTCCTACGGCTCCTGCTCAGGGCAGTCGGGTCGAATGGAATGCGAGAGATCCCCCCCCACGGCTGTTCCTTTCTGTTGTATTTGCATGTGTCAGGGTGGACATTTGTCACCCTGGGAACTGCATGCGTTCCATCTGCATGCCTCCATGTACATGCCTTTCCTTTTTGCTAGGAACTTAGGATAAAATAATATGCACATGGATTTTTAGGAAATAATATTAAAATATTATTCCAGGCCTAAACCCCCCTAGGCTTAGCCCCTAGGCTCAACACTCAACCCCTTTCCCACCTTCCAACCCCTGGTTTCTTGCCCACTCTGTGGACACTCAGTCCCCCTTCACTCATTCATCGTGGTCGGTCTGCACCTGGAGGTGTTTATATTTTATTGATTATTCTGCATACATACAAGTACAACAACAGGCTCCTGGCCCTCAAACACTTAGGCTTCCTGGCCCAACAAACACATAAGCCTTCCAGCTTATACAAAACTTGGCTCACCAGCCTATAGAGCACATTTATAATTCATTGCATATATCATGATCTGTAACGAGGCTCGGCCT